>JAQQSU010003482.1:0-14347 GCA_028627135.1 Pseudochirops cupreus | reverse complement strand
ATACTGAGATAAATACAGTAAGAAAATATGTTTAAATTTTGTACAATACCAAATATTATAAAACCACAAATCTTTATGTAAACAAAATTTCAACAATCTGAATCTAAAAATTTTAAAGAAAAAAGATGTGGCCTCTCAGGTTTTATATATATATATATATATATGTGTATGTATGTATTCAGATTCACTCCCCTCTCACCCTGATACTCCCTGTAATAAGTATATTTTCTCAGTGATTCTTAATCTGTAAAAAGAGGTTTTTAATTTGAGAGTAGTCTTTAATGCTTACTAAAGTATTACCAAAAAAAAAGTTTCTATGCTTTTGCAATTTATAATCAGCTTTGGTACTTTATATGGCATAAAAAAAATTCTGAAAAATTTGTGAAGAGGGCAAGCAGGACCTTTCAGGAACAAGTATTTCTGGACTTCCAAAAAAGGTGGAAGAATATTCAGTTTTCGATCATAGCACAATGGTAGGGAAGTTTTTTAGTGAAAATATCTTGCTCTTTTCCAAGTCTGCTTTAGAACCTAAAACAGTTTATTTAGGATTTGTTCCAAATAGAACTAATGCAGTTCATATCACAGCAATCACTTCTGGACTTGGATCATCTATCCACATAATGAACATGCTCTGAGGTCCAAACAGTGACCCCCTAGAGCAGTGGTTCTCAACCTTCCTAATGCTGTGACCCTTTAATAGTTGTGTGTGGGCATGTCTGCATGTGTGCAGACTCGCCTGGAGATAAATAGAGGAGTTTCCTAAGACCATAGGAAATATGTGTTTTCCAGTGGTCTTAGGTGACTCCTGTGACCCCTGTGAAAGGGTCGTTAGATCCCAAAAGGGTTGCAACCCACAGGTTGAGAACCACTGCCCTAGAGGATGAATGTGTTTTTTAATTTCCCCAGAAATGGAATTCAGCAGGGCAGTTGGGATAGTGAATAGAGTGCTGGGCCTGAAGTCAAGAAGACTCATCTTCCTGAGTTCAAATCTGGCCTCAGACACTTACTAGCTGGGTGACCCTGGACAAGTCACTTAACCCTGTTTGCCTCAGTTACTCATCTGTAAAATGACCTGGAGAAGGAAACTGCAGTGTCTTTGCAAGAAAACCCCAATTGTTTCATGAAGATTCAGACATGACTTAAATGACTGAACAACAACAGAGACGTGAAGGGAACACTGTCATATGCTTTGAGATAATATAAAAAGATACAAAATTTACACAGGGAAGGTGTTAGGAAAGAAGCATAAATGGGAAAATTATGATTTACGTTAAGTGAAGGGAAAATAAGTTAGAAGTAAAATACCAAAATCAAATATAAACCTAATTTTACTCTATAAAATTTGGGACTAAATTTGACAAAACTTCAGTTCTTACGGACTAAAGAATGGTTTCAATTTTTCCACCCATCCATCCATCCATCCATTTATCACAAATAAACCACTCCTGGTTTTATATGTATGTATAAGAGACAGCCTGGCCTTGACATAATGGCTAGCAAGCTAAAGGACTGACCTTAGAATAAGGAGGACTTGGGTTCAATTCCTGTCTCTGACTCAATTGACTGTGTGACTCTCTGATCCCCTTGCTTTCCAAAACTCCAAAGCTGCAGAAAAGGTAGAGACCTATGATAGTCAAGGAACTTCTTACCTGGTGCTCCCTGCACTGATGAAATCACAGATCTAGTAAGCCACACATACACACACACATACACACTTTTGCAAGGGTACATAATTAGTCCACTTTTATTTTAATAGCAGAAAGAAACTGCTCCATCCCAAGGTGGAAAAACTCTTCAATCACCTGGTTTAGAGCTACACTTTTAAGCAGTCTAAGTGGCTACTTTAGAATATGACTGAAGAGAACACAGGGAAGCCATTTTCAGGTAATATACCTTAGTAGAGATTCTTTTATCAGATGATTTCCCAAATATTAACTCTTAGCTAAGAGTCAGGCATAGGCTGACTGCTGGGACAGGACAGATTTCAGGGAGGAGAGTGGAGGCTACTAGGGAAAAGGTCTGAAAAGGGAGGACACCAAACCCAAACCACTGTTATTTCACAATTTTGCTTGACGGACCTTACAGACTAAAATAAAGTATATTTCCATATAACCAGTCACTCCTTTGTGTTCCTTTTCTTCTCTTCTCCCCCTGATAATGTCTTTCTATTCTTTTCTCACCCTTTTACTAATCCAAACTGTTTTCAGGAAACGACCTAAGTCAATTTCACCTTAGTGTGAATGAATCTCATTATGTTCCCTCTCCCAGGGGTTTTTATATTTGCAATTCATGCTTTACTTCTAAGCGTGATTTTAAATTTCTAGAGGATAATTTCATATCCAGGACTGTGGGGTTTATTATCACGCCAATCATCAGGCATTTAAACATGTACTAAATAATGAAATGAAGGAAATAATGAACAAATGAGGATTATATCCCATTTCTAGAATTTCATGGATCAGTTAACAGAGAATGGTGGGGGGGGGAAGGGTGTTTTCTTTGTATTCTAAATTCTAAATTTCTATTATATAAGCAACTTCCCAGGAATGAATGAGCATTTATTAAGCAGTCATTATATGAAATCACCTAAATTGGGGCAGTTAGGTGGTGCAGGTAAATAGAGCACCAGCCCTGGAATCAGGAGGACCTGAGTTCAAATGCGGCCTCAGACACTTGATACACTTATTAGCTGTGTAACCTTGGGCAAGTCACTGAACCACAACTGCCTTATCTTCCCCCCTCAAAAGAAAAAAAAAAGCACCTAAGTTCCATGGAAACTAACAGAAAAAGTGAAAAATTCCCTGCCAAAAGAATCATAAAAAGTCCTCTCCCCTCTAATGAGAGAAGACAACACATAACAGTTCAGCAACAGCGTACATGAAAAGGTATAAAAGCCCTAAGGGACATCATCTGGGTGGATGGCAAGGTCCAGGAATCCATGTCAAATGCCTGTGGTGGAGGACTGCAGGGCACAGGTAGGGCAAATGGTAGTGACTGGTAGTCTTCCATCTAATCTAATCATGTGAGTACTCAAGCACCTAAGCATGACACTGGCCCTGAATGCTGTCATTGTTCAGGTAACTGGGACAGCTATGTCCTGGGCACCAGGTCTCATTAGCTAGGGAATCTCTTGTTACTTGGCTGAATTTAGGCTGCCCAGTTTGATAATGCTGATATAGTCTATTGCTTCAAGTCATCAAATATTCATTAAGAAGTTTCTGGGCAAAGCAGGTCTAGTTCTGGATGCCACATTTTAGAAAGAATAATGCTAAGCTGGGGAGCATCCTGAGTAGCATGACCAAGATCATGGCACCCAGAACTGAAAACAATACTCTGGGTACAGTATGACCAGACCAGAGTATAATAATTCTGGATATAATATTCCTTAACACAGTTTAGGAGAGAAGAAAGCCTGTGGATGCTACACCATAATATTAAACAATATTAAACTTATAGTCCATAAAAATGATCAGACCTTTTCCAGTCAAACTGCTATCTAATCATGCCTCCTCTACCTTATACTTGTTCATTCTTTTAAGCCAAATGTAAGACCTTTTTTACACATTAAATCTCATTTGTTGTTCATATGGCATGGCCCCAAGGCTCTAACAATTGTGGTCATGCTTGCGACCCTAGGAAAGACAAGACTTGGGTCTCAAGGAAGAGAGAATAACAGCCATCTTCAAGTACCCAGTAGGTTATCAAGTGGAAGAGAGATTAGACTTTTTCTTGTTAATCCCAATGGGAAGAACTACAGCAATGAGTAAAAGCTGAAGATGTTAGACTCTTGTGATGTAATCATCTAAAAGCTGGATTTGATGCCTTGGGAGCTTTCCTTTATTGAAGGTCTTTTCAAGCAAAAGCTGGATGACCATGTGTTAAATGTGTTTTAAGAAGAGGGCTCTGCAATGTATGCATAGGATTAGATAGTCTCTGAGATCATTTCCAACTCTGAGATTCCTTGTGTGTCACATCTCCCCATTGGCAGTGGAGCAGGATACATAAACTTCATGAGGTTTGGAACCTATGTTTTATTTAGCATCATTATCAATGACAACAAACATTTATTAAGCACAGGTGCTGTGCTAAGTGCTGAAGATACAAAGAAAGACAAAAAACATGGTTTCTGTTCTCTAGGAGCTCATACAATGGGGGATAAGACACGCAGATAACTAAAAATATACAAGCTATAAGCAGTACAAATAGAAGGTAGCCTCAGAGGGAAGGTATTAGATAAGTGAGGGGTAATGGAGAACTGAAAAGTCTCCCAGAGAAGCTAGGATTTGAACTGAGTCTTGAAAGAAGCCAAGGAAGGCAGGAGGTGGAGGTGAGGGAGAGAATTATAGGCATGAGGGACACGCAATAAAAATGCCCAGAGTTGGGTGATGGAGTATCACGTTAAAGGAGCAATAAAGAATATTTCTGGACCACAGAGTATGAAGAAAAGAGTAAGGTGTAAGAAGACTGTAAAGGTAGGAAGAGTTCAGGTTAGAAAGGGCTTTAATAACCCTTTGCATTTGATCCTAAAGGTTTTAATAGGGAGTTATTGCAGTTTAATGAATTGAGGGGAAGTAGTGAGACCTTTAGGAAGACCATTTTGGAGGCTGAGTGGAGAACAGACTGGAATGGGGCAGAGACCTAAGGCATGGAGAACAACTAGAAGGCTACTGTAATAGTCTAGGCATGAAGTGATTAAGGTCTGCTCCACGGTAGCAGCTATGTGAATAGTAAAGAAGGGATGTATTAAAGAGATGTTGTGATGGTGGGAATGGCAATATTAGGTGATGAATTGAATATGTAGGGTGAGTGTGAGTAAGTTAGTTGAAGATGACATCTAAGTTCACAACCTGGTGGTGATATCCTTGATAACTGGGAAGTTCAGAAGGAGTTTGCTTTTATTTTTGTTTTGGCAGGGTGGGGAGTGAAGATAATAAATTCTGTTTGGGACAAGTTGTGTTTGAGATGTTTACAGGACAACCACTTCAAAATATCCACCAGGCAATGTAAAACAAGAGAAAGGTTACTGCTGGATAAACAGATATAAGAATATCTACACAGAGATGATAATGAACCCAAGGGAGCTGATAACATCAACAAGGAAACAGTATAGAAGGAAAAGGGAAGAGGGCCCAAGACAGAGCTTTTGAGGATACCTATGATTAGTGGGCTCCATCCTCAATATAGAGCCAGCAAAAGAAAGTGGGAGTTTTCTGTGCAAAGAAGCTGCTTAATAAGTATCTGTTGACTTTAATTCATAGGACATCAGTTAGTATTATCATACTAACACTAACGTTTGATGTTGGAAGACAGTCTCTTTTCAAGTGCTTTGGCTATCTGTTTTTTGTCCTATGCTATTTAACATTTTTATCAGTGATTTGGATAAGAACAGATGGCTGTTTTTGTCAAATTTCCAAGTGTCACAAAGCTAGGAGGGAGAGCCAAAATACGGGATGACACAGTCAAAATCTAAAACTGCACTGACAGGCTATATAATGTTTGGCATCAAATGCTAGTCATTATACTATTTTTTTCCTGCTATTCAAAATCCCACCCGTTCCAAATCTATTTCTATCTAGCTCTTATTTCTACATCTTGTCAAAAAGAATAACAACATGAGAAAGGTCAAATGTTTTGCAAAAATTTACATAAACGATAGCTACAGAAGTCCTTGGAAGTACTACTTTTGTAACCTTGCCAAAAAGAAAATTAGTCAACTATAACCTGATTTTTAATGAAATCTTTCTGAATCTTTTTGATTATTACTTCCTTTTTTTTTTTAAGATTTTCATAATCTTTCCCTTAATTCTACATTCTAGAATTTTATAAGGAATCTAAGACAAGCTTGCTGGCATATGACTTGTAGACTCAACTTTTCTCTTTTTTGAAAATTAGAATATCTGCCTTACTCCAGTCCAGTGACATCTTTAGGATCTTTCAAATATCACTGACAGTGGTCCAGCAATGGTGGTTTCTAGATATTTCATTACCCTTGCATGTAATTCATCAAGGACTACCCAGGACAGGAATTCTCACCCTAGTGAGTACCAACCTCTAAGTGGTTTTTGAACAGATTATAGGGAGTGCATGAACTTGGTTGGGAAAAAAAATATAACTTTATTTTCACTAATCTCTAACTGAAATCTAGCATTTCCTTCAATTGTTAATTTTTTTAAACCATATTATTCTGAGGAATCTAGAGCTTCACCAGATTGTCAAAGGGATCACGACACAAAAACAGGTGGCCTAGAAACTTGTGCTTACTTAGTAATGACCCTACTTATTTTGGGTTTCAACTACTTCTTAGCTATTTTTTCTGAGCCCTTTCCAGTCAAAAGGACTGTTTGTTCTCCTTGGGAAAGAAAACAATTAAGCACCTCTGCCTTCTCATTGTCATTTATTAATTTTATACCATCCACGCTAAGTAGCTAATGTATTACTTCCTTGACCTTCTTTACTCTAAAATAGCTTTGAAAACAAAACCAAAAAACCTTTCACTGATGTTGTCCTTAGCACTGCTGGTCCTCACTAGCATCTTCCACTTAGAACTTTTAAGTACAGTGGTACCTTGACTTACGAGTTTAATTTGTTCCATTACTGAGCTCGTAACTCAATTTGCTCTTATATCAAATCAATTTTCCCCATTGAAATTAACTGAAATGCCATTAATCCATTACAGTCCCCAAAATGCCACCCCAGTATTTTTTGTTACCTGTTTTTAAATAAGAAAAAGTACTTATAAATAACACATATTGTATAAAAACATAATAAAAGACAATGTAAAGAAATAAACTGGTTTTATAAAGTGTCTATTTACCTTGGATATCAGATGACTTGAGCTAACAGAAGATACTGGCAGAGGTGGAGGGTGGAGGAGATAGATGGAGGAGGTTAGAGGGTTTTGTTTCATGCTCTTTTGGTCACTTTTGTTCACTTACTCACTTCACTCTTAATGCTACACACTTTATCCCTGAACTTAATTGCTACAATATCTTTTTTACTTTTGCTTAATTTAACTTTCTTCACTGGCGAGATAAACACATGGACTGAACAAGTGAGGTATGGGATGCTGGGTGGGCATTGGGTTGTGACATTCGCTGCGCCAACTAGCAGTGGCTTACACCTCAAATTTTGGCTCACAATTCAAAGCAAAAAATCGACCAAGTGACAATCTGTACCTTGGAAATCTTGCAAGTTGGTGCACTCGTATGTTAAGGTACACTGTACCCTAAAAAAAATTTTACTGGTCTATACCATAATTTTTTATTCATATTCTATTATATGCCTTTGCTTCTATCTTCTGTACATGTCCTTTCTGAAATTCACAATTCTTTCCTTTTTTCTTTACCTTATCTTTAAAATTTCCTTCTTGAGAGTTTCCATCCCCTCCTGTGCTAACTTTCACTGAAGAATTTTAGTATGGCACTCTGTCTTCCCTCTAACTGCTTTGAAATCTGCTTTCCCAAAATCCAGGGTACATGCCAGATTTCCTTTTTTCTTCAACTTCTTTTTAATATTCCCAATCATTTCTACCCCTGCAACTAGTTCTCCTGTTAGTGAGAACTACACTAGTAAAGAATTTCTCTCTATTGGCTCTTTCCTCTTTTGAAGCTGAAACATAAGGTAGATCAAGAAGAAATTATTAGCTGCCCTGTTTTTTTGTTTTTGTTTTTTGGCAGAGAGAGATCTTCAGCATGTGAATATTCAGACATGTGAATAATTCAAGTCTTTCATTACTACTACAGTTTGCCTCTGTGCCAGGTTGGTGATATAGTCCCCAAACTCATCTACTTTCTCCTTCTATCCAAGTGGTCTGTAGCATACTACAATTATAATATCAGGTCTATTTTCGTCTATTCTAGTCTTTACCCAAATGCCTCACCAGGCTTCCTGAGTTCCTTCATACAGCTTCTTACCTTAGTTAGTAAAAAGTAGTAACCTTTGGGTGGCTAGGTAGTGCAGTGAACAGAGCACCAGTCCTGGAGTCAGGAAGACCTGAGTTCAAAACTGACCTCAGACACTTAACACAAAAACTAGCCGTGTGACCTTGGGCAAGTTACTTAACCCCAACTGCCCTCCAAAAAGAAAAAAAAAGTAGTAACCTTTTAGAAATTCTCTTCTTTTTGCATCTATGACACGACAAGTACAAAAGAGAGGTGAGCAAAGTATTAATGCAGAATATAAAGCAAGTCAATACTGATTTAGGGAAGGTTTTATGGGAAAGGTGACCTTTGAGTTAGCTTTTAAAAGTAGAGGTCAGAATTCAAAATAAAATGGGATTTGGGGAGGAGAGCATTTCTAGGCATAGGGAAAAGTGTGATCAAAGGCACAAAGGGAATAAGACACAGAAGATGTATGAAAGTGAGTAGAATGAGACAAGGCTAGAAAGGTAAGGTAGTACCAGATCGTGGTACTTCACTGTGACAAGGCTGCCCAAATCATTGAATTTTTAAAGTTCATACAAATAGGCTGTATCAGGAGTGGGGAATCTGCCACTTCAAGGTCACATGTGGCCTTCTAGGTCCTTGGTTATGGCCTTTGACTGAGTCCAAGTTTTACAGAACAAATCCTTTTACTAAGGGGATTTATTCAGTGAACTCTGGAATTCAGTCAAAGGGCTGGACTTGAAGACCTAGAGGGCCATTGACCTTGAAGCTGCAGGTTCCTTACCCCTGAGCTCTATCCAAATAGGCAAAAGACTGGATTGCTTCCAATTGTACTATCTCGTTTCTGCATGCAACTTACAAATATAATGAAATTAAAGCACAGAACTTTAGTTCAATAGAATCCTCAGGGTCCATCCCTTTGGATCACTTTATGGGTGAAACCATCTTGTAAAGTTCCTTTTGGTATTCTGGTATTGAATTTGTTGAACATGTTCCAACCATATCACTGATTCTACTCTACAGCAAACATTTTAACAGTGAGATTCGAGCTTAATAAGAAACTCAGCATTTGTAAAAAAACACTCATGTGGAGATTGAGAATTTTAGAAATGAATAAAACATGTAACTATTATTCAAACAGAAGATGCTCCAGAAGAATCCAGAGAGATAAATTCAAGACATAAGCTCCTAGATATGGAGCAGCAGCTTGTTTTCTTTTTTGTTGTTATTGTTCTTGTTGTTTTAAAATCTTTCTATCACCCGGTGCCTTGCATCTATGCGGTATTTAATAAACAATAGTAGAACTAAATTGAATTATCAATTACAAAAGGATTGTTTGACCTGAAAGATATTCAGAGTAAGATGTCTAACTGCTTAACAGGTTAATAGTTCCCTAACCAATACAGCACATTATTTTTATATTATTAAAAACAAATTAAAAGGGACTGATCTGTTAAAAAAAATGAATCATTGAAAGGCAGGCAGATTGTAGGATCTTTAACATTGCAATGGCTTAGTCTTTAGGTCTCATAAAAAATAAGAGTTACTTCTGATATTTTTCTGCATTATTGTTGAGTAATGTATATCAGGAACCATTCTAAATTAAAGATCCATGAATAATGAAGTTCAACTCAGAGAAGAAAGAGGATAAGAACATCATCAATCATCACCATCATCATCATCATCATCATCCTCCTTCTCCTCCTCCTCCTCATCACCCTAAATCATCACCCTCAGTTATTTGACCTAATATTGACAGATGTGACTATGAACCTATGAATGGCTGACAGAATGACTTGAACACAACAGGTTCTCAATAAATGTTTGCTGAATGAAAAAACAAACAAGCTCAGAAGAAAATTCTGGTTGTACTGCTGTAGAATGACATAACCCCTATTTTACCTTAATAAAGAGTTGAAAATAGCTAGGCCTCCTCCAAAAAATGCAAGGACCCTCTAAGTGGTTTAACTTAACTTCAATAAGATTAGATTACTATTATTAAACCAGAAACTTATAAATTTTTCTTTAAATTATAAAAGAGCTCTCCAGTGGGTTTTTAAAAATTTGTTGTTGCTGTTTTTTTAATACTGAGGATCATTTATTTTCTATCTTTAATGTAAAATAAATTCAGGACCTTATCCAAGAATTCTGTACTAACAGAAATAGAAATAGTTATGGGGCATATATGTTGGAAGGGGTGAAAAAGCATTCTGGCTGAGACTTATTTCTTAACTTTGAGTGGTAAGCTCTAAAAACACCCGTGCTACCAAAAGCATAGACTTCAACACTTCCACCATTGTTTTAAGATCCCTTGAAAACACAGAAAGCATTACTTTGGTTGCTCCAACTTGATAGGCTAGCATACAAATGGTAAACTACATGCAGCAAAGAGTGACATGTAGCTCTTTACACCTCTGAAACCAAATTCTCCCAAATAGAGCAAATCCCTGAAGTCAAAGAGCTTAAAGAGACAAAAATCCACTGAAAGTTGTTTTTTTTTTTAACTACTTTTGATCTAGGAAATAGATACCTACCTTCTCTAGTACACAATTCATCCATTCTGGAAGGGATTCTATATTCATGTGCCATACATTACAAGTATTCTGAGGTGGAACAGCTAAATCACGACCATTCTGCTAAACAGAGAAGCATGAGATTAGTGGTTCCCAGTTTAATATTTATTTGGTTCATAAGTTTATACATTCGAATTTAACACAAAGAACACTCCAATTCAGCAGGGGAAACAAATACTCCACTCTGTGCTTGCCCTTCCCCCAAACCAAAACCAAAACAAAACAAAAAGAAAACTCAGCAAACAAAAAGCATTTCAGGAAGCATCTATTTGCTTAAACTGGGGATCTAGCTCTCTGTTTCCACCGACTCATGAATCAAAAATGCATGGTTTAGCAGTTAAGTTACCTAGGGTTTTCTGTTTATTAAATTCTTCACAAGATTCTCTTGACCTCCTGCCTTTGACTAGCCTCAAAGTGGCTGAGCATATACATTTATTCTTTCATTATCACTTTGGCATATTTTACAAGGAAAAAAAATCCTGATCACAGTCACTGAGATTTTGTGAAAGTCTCTGATCTTGGCAAAGGTGATTATTATTCTAGTAATTTATCTAAAATATTGGCAAGATATTATGAATTGCCTAACACATCAATTGTGAAGAATACAGTGTCATCTAGTTGAAGATAAAGAACTCTGGGCATGATATGCCTACAGGGGAAAAAAATGACTTTTGAACCTACAGCCAGTTGAAATTGAAAAAAATTAATTAAACTCATGACTATCTTCCCTATTAGCCAATCTGATAGCTAGATAACACACAACACAGTATCTTAAATACTCATTTTGAGCAAAATATTTTGCCTAAATCTTAGGACTCTGAAACAAGACATATGTCCTGACATCCAGGAGCTTACAGTTCTAAAGGAAAGACATAAAATTCCTTATTTGAGACTCCTATTAATTCAAAGGATTGTTAAATGTTAGAGGTATGAGAATTCTCAAAGTTCATCTAAACCTGACATTTTATAAAAGAAGAAAACATGTCAAAGGATGTAAAGGGACCTATTCAAAGTCACACAGATAGTAGGAAAGTTACACAGACAGTGTTAAAGCTAGGATCACAATTACTAAACTAACTAGATGAACACGGGATTAAATATGACTGGCTCTGTAAAGTTTATTAACCAACAAAGTAGGCACTAAGCTAGGCATGGAGTATATGGACACCAAAATAAAGCACGCTGCTAACACTCCATGGGGGGTGGGGTGAGTTGACAGTATGTCCATATATAGGTATATGCAAAATACAAAGTAATTTTGGCATTGAGAATACCAGCAGTCGGTAGGTCAGGAAATGCCTCATGTAGAAAAAAGGTGCTTAAGTTAACTCTTAAAGGAAACTTGAAATTGTAATATGTCTCCATATAGAACCTCATTTTTTACAAAGAAAAGGAATTTTATTGCTACCTTAGCTGAAATAAGAATTAGCTTTTGCTTTTTAGAATCATTTGAAACAAGTTAAGTTTTTTACTCTGTTGGTGTTAAAGATTTTAAATATTTTTCTGCTAGGTAGCAAATGAAGTAGAAGGGCTGTCTAGCTCAAGTTTAGGAGGGAAGCCAATCCTATTCTTTGCCTTTTCTCTAATTGTTTGCCTCTGTTGGTGATGTAACACCTTCTCTTTGAACTTAGGTTTCCCAGTTATATTATTTTTTATATATTTTTATATATTATATTTTATAAGAAATCTTTCCCCAAAAAATATATTGAAAGTTTTTCCTTTTATTTTTTGCAAAGCAGAAGTAATCCTGTTACTGTGATTGATTCTCCCTTGAGTGTTAAAGGTTTCTTTTCCCTTGTGATCTGTAAAATGTTTTTTATGTAATAATTCTGAAGTCTGAGCTATTATGTTTCTTACTAAACATGGATTTTCATCCTGTTGATCTTCTATAGATACCTCTGATATGTACTCTGTCATTTATTTCTGATATTTCTCCATGATTTTTCTTAATTTCCTGAAGTAAAGCATTCAGGCTTTCTTTTCCATGATTTTTTTTTCCTCCTGAAAGGCTTATAATATCTATCTCTTCACATCCTATATTCAAGTACAGTTTTCTTGTTTTATAGAAGTCTCAGGTGTCTTACAATTGCCTTTTAATTTTAATCCTTCCCCATTATTTTCTTTCTGTATCTATATGTTTGAGTTGCAATTCTGTTACTGTCTTTTCCAGAGAGTATATTGTTAGGGAGAGTGTCTGTCTTATGCCCACAGAATTACAGAATTTGAGTAATGGAAGGGACCTTAGAAGTCATCTATTCAAAACCATACAAGACAAAAAAAATCATCCAGTCACCACTTAATCACTAGTGATTGCAGGTCCTGGCTGTTCACCTGGTGCTGCACTGATGTTCCTCTGAGGCCCAAGGGGGACCATCCTGTCTGATGCTGTACTGAGGGCATGGTGTGGGAGTTGGTTGGTTTTGCTAGAGGCTATAGGAGAACCTTAATCTTAAGTGAACCTACCACTTATCAAGATGTGTTATTTCACTTTGATCTAACTCTGTTAGGAAGTTTTTCCTGCTTTGCAACTTTCACATATAACTTCTGGATTTGTTTCCTGTGATGGAAAAGACCCAGGATAATTCCTCCTCCAAATGAAAGGCCTTTAAATACTTGAACACAACCATCATGACTTCCCAGAACATTCTTTTTTCAAGGCTTAAATATGTCCATTCAACCCATTCTCACATCATGGAGTCAAGGCCATACACTTTCCTGCTTATCTCCTCTGAACATCCTCTGGTTTATTAGTGTCCTTAAACTCAGGTGCCTAGAACTGAATGAAATATTCCAGAGTATTTGGGGATTATCAGTTCCCTATGACTGGAAGATATGTCTCTTTTAAAGTAGCTCAAGAGCCCCCTATGTTTGTGGCTGCTACATCACACCGTTGATTCCTTTTGAGTTTACAATCCACTAAAACCTGAAGATCTTTTTCAGAGTAACTGCTATCTATATTTCTAAGTATTTTTATGCTGAAGTGAGAGATCTTGCATTTATCCCTACTGAATATCACCTTATTCTATTAAGCCGCAAATTTTAACCTGTCAAGATTTTTCTGGATCCTATGTCTGTTACTCAGTATGTTAGCTATCCCTCTCAGCTTACCATAACTTGCAAATTTGATCAGTATACCATTGGCCTTTATCCAAGTTACGGATAAAAACGTTAAATGGCACATTGCCAAACACAAATCCCTGGGGCACTCCACAGGAGATACCCAACCATTAACAACTACTCTCAGAGCTAACTCCAACAAAAAGAGATATTGGGAGGACTTCTGGGAGCCAAGATGGTGGAGTAACCAGTAAACCACTACAACCTTCCCATATTCTGCTCCAAACAAACATAAAATGGATAACCAAAACAAATCCTGGAACAACAGAATCAGCAAAAAGACAAGGTAAAACAGTATTTTAGCCCAAGAAACTTGAAAGATAAGTAGGAAAGATTAGCCTCACTCAGCTGAAAAGGAGAGAGCAGCCCAGTATGGGAAGCATCTCAGTAAACCCCACCTCAGCAAACCAGCAGGAAATCCCGAGTCTCAATGCGGCGGAGCAGGCAAACACTAACAAAAGGAACCCCCCAAGTGCCTTAGCATAAATGAGGGAACCAGCAGACTCTACCTCTGAGAATCATCAGGTGCTTCAGCATATCCCCTGGCAAAGAGGCATCCTCCAGTGGCCAGACCTCCACTTGCTCTAGCACAGCCCCAGACAAACAGGTAGATGTCTACTCTATGGGTACCTAAGCAAAAAAAAAGTTGCCAGCCAGCACCTCTGGCTATGCAGTAGCAGAGTCCAGGGCTAACAGGCAGCCTCTAGAGGCCAGATCTTCATGTTTCAGTGTAGCTACAAGGAAATGCAGAAACACCCCACAAAGCCTCAGCAC
>JAQQSU010003481.1:0-14347 GCA_028627135.1 Pseudochirops cupreus | reverse complement strand
GTAGCCGAGCTGACTTTAGTGGGAAGTATCTTTGTGTGCGTTTTGGAGTTCCAGGATTGGTTTAGAGTCCTATTTTATGGGTATTTTGGGGTGGCTATGTGAGAGCTGCGATGTGTTGCTGCTGCTATGCCGCCATCTTGGCTCCCGATACAGTCCTTTTAATAGCTGATGATGTTGCAATGACATTTCTAGAGAACATAAAATGGTTTTTCTTCCCTCTTGTTGGGTCTTTGATTTTTATTTGCTTTTAAATGTTGTTACTTTCCTGGTTAAACTTAATAGTTCTTGGATTTGGAGCCTGTCTGATTTTATTACAGTATTAGTTTCCATGGCCTTTGCTTTCTGTAGATTTAATTTCTTTCCCATTAAGAATTACCTTTCTTAGCTCCATATTAAAAACAATACTTTTCACTTTCTGAAATGCCTTTTCAAGATACGAAGCTATTTGGATTTATTTTTAAGGAAACTCAAGGGAAAGACCCTTGTCTTCAAGCAAACAAAGCTCCTTTCCACTGAGGTGTGCCCTTTAGATCTTCAGTCTCACTAGTTAAAAAGATGCACAATTCCTATAGTTTGTCTTAGGAAGTTATAAAATAACAATGCACTTTTAAACATGTGGAGTTAACCTGATTTGTTGCTTTTATTTCATTGGGTGCATATTCATTTGTGATATGGAATAAGGAGGAAAAATTTGTCTAAGTAGATGACTAATTATAGTGATTTCTAGTGATCAGAATTCTGTTTTAGACTTTAACATAATTCCCCAATGTGCAATTAAATTTTCATTGATCTTAATGGGTTTTCTAAATACCAACTAGACTAAAGGATTTTCATCCAGATTTAACAGACTTTTATCCTTGTTGAACTTGGAATATATCTCAGTCACATGACAACTATGGTAAAATATCACTACTTATCTAGCAATCTCAGCCAAGAGGCATAGTTGATAGACTTGTGCTCAGATCCTACCTCGATACATTATTTGTGTTGTATCCCTGGACAAGTCACAACCTCTCACTGTCCTAGATCAGTGGTCTCCAACTTTTCTTGATTTTCTGCTTCTCTCTGTAAAAACTGTTGTGCGTGTATCCAGGATGTCTATATCTATATATCTATATCTATACATATATGTATATATATAATGTTTACTTATACTATATTATGTACTACAGTACTAATAATCATGTACATTATGAAACTTAAAATTTTTTTTAAAAGGATAAGTTAAAGATGAAATAATAGTTGATCCTAGAGAGTCATTAGAGAGCCACTGGAGTTTATTGAGCAGAGGAGTGACATGGTGAGACCTGTGCTTTCAGAAAAAAACCCAACACTTTGGCATCTGAGTGGAGGTTGCATTGAAGTGAAGAGACACTCGATGTAGGGAGACTGATTAGGAAGCAATTGCAATAACCTCAATTGCAGGGGCGATGAGAGCCTGAACTAAGGTGGTCATTGGGTGAGTGGAGTGAAGTGGACAGCAGTGAGGCATGCTGTGGAAGCAGGAAGGATTAGGTTTGGCAGCTGATTGGTTGTGTGAGATGAGTCAAAGTGAAGAGGCAGGGATGACACCCTGGTGAAGCAGAAGGATGTGCTGGTATGGACAATAGACATAATTTTGAAGGAGAGGTTGTTTTGGGGGAATAGCTAATGAGTTCTGTTTTGGACATGTATTAGCACAAAGATAAGTAATGTTCATAAGGATCAAAACGTCACAGTCATAGGTTTAAAGCTGGAAGAGAACTCAGAAGTTACCTTGTCCATCCACCCATGTTTTTCAGATGAAGAAACTGGAGTGCAGGCCGATTAAATGATTTGATCAAAATTACAAAATTGACAGAGGTGTTCCAAACCCAGTCATCACACTTCAAGTCCAATTGTTTATTCACCCTAAATTATCAGGAAAAAGTTTGAATTGTGTTTAGTGC
The DNA here is from genome assembly GCA_028627135.1 of Pseudochirops cupreus. Lineage (NCBI taxonomy): Eukaryota > Metazoa > Chordata > Mammalia > Diprotodontia > Pseudocheiridae > Pseudochirops > Pseudochirops cupreus. The sequence continues at coordinate 12,419 of JAQQSU010003481.1, read as the reverse complement.
CTTCTATGTAAAAAGGTATTAGAATATATTTATTTTTTACCTCCACTGCCCAACTGTGGAAAGTTTAGAATACTTTGACAATAACCAGGCCAACCGAGTTGTTCTGAAGTCTTTTTATTCAGGTGAGGAATTTCTCTGCGGGGAAATCAAACCACTTGGGATTGCCTCTTAGGATTTACATATTGATAGTCTAATAATACCAATTTATTTCTTCCCTCAGCTCTACCCTATAGAGATGTTCATGATTACATGTTAAAATGAGTACATCATTATATGTCACCTTTGGATAGTTCTCTCTCCCTTCCTTGTAAATCTCATGGTAACTTTTAGAAAAATATATTTCTTTAAAGGAGATCACCTTGGCAACTGGCCTGGTCTGCTATCCTTCCCACCTATGTTTATGAACTGGAAATGGTTTTAGAAAAGTGAAGCTAACAGGACAGCAGTGAGGCATGCGGTGGAAGCAGGAAGGATTAGGTTTGGCAGATATATTTCTATGTTTTCCTCTGTCTGCTTTTATGTACTTCCTACACCTTTAGCCCCGAAGCCTGGCGTATTTTTTCAGCTGAGGAAAACCAAACTGATTTACTTTGCTAATTGAAGATAACATTAATCTCCTGCCACTGTCTATGAGCATTTGTTATCTTCCCAGCCACCTTGGCACAAATTCTGAAGCTGAACCAGACAGGAAGAACTTAGTACTAAAAATATACCCATTGTATGTCCAGCCACATAAACCCAGACTGATCTAGAGGTACATAGTACCTTCCCTTTCAGTTACGTTTTTGTGTGTGGCAGATATTTTAGGAAATTAGTATTTGGTATTTGACTTTATTCTGTCTGTTGCCACTATGTGACAGTGATGACTTTGAGTTTCAGACATAAACTCAACATTTTTTTCTCCTTTTAAAAATTTAATTATTTATTTTAAAAGTATTTATTATCTCTCCAACTGCTCCCTCCTCAACTGAACAGTGATTTTTAAGAAAGAAAAATAAAAAATATAAGTCTCGCAAAACCCATTTCTGCATTGGCCATGTTCCAAAATGTATGTCCAGTTCGGATTTTGCTTCCATCACCTCTCTATAGGAGTAGTGTGTTTCATCTTCAGTACTTTGGACATGATTTATCATTGCATTGATCAGAATTTTAATTTTTGAGAGCCATTTTTCTTTATAGTATTGTCACTTTATAATTTTTTTCCTCTGCTACCTCAGTATACTTCACTTTGCATCATTTCCTGAAAGTCTTCCCAGTTTCCTTTGAAATTGTCCATTTCATAATTTTTATGGCAAAATTATATTAATATACCATATATTTCAAATACCATAATTTGTTTAGCCATTCCCTGGCATGTGAGCACTAACTTAGTTTCCAGATTTTGACTATTGCAAAAAGCTGTAATAAATATTTGTACATTTGTACATTTAAGTCCCTTTCCTCTTGATCTTTCTGGCATATGGGCCTAGTAGTGGGTCAAATGTGACTTCCTAGGCATAGTTTCAAGTTGCTTTCCAGAGTGGCAGGAGCAATTCATAGCTCCAGCAACAGTGCATCAAACGTGCTTAATTTCCTAGAGCCTCTCTAGCATTTCGTGGTGTTGTTTTGTCTTTGCCAGTCAGATGGGTGTAAGGTTATATCTCAGGTTCTTAGTATTAGGTACGTAGACAAATTGCACAAATGGTCAGTGGTTATTTTTATAGTAAATTTCATGTTAAAAGTCAGACCAATTGTTTTTCTTTGGTATTTTTATTTTCTCTAATTAGTATTAAGACCATTTTAAATAGTATAGCTATTGATAGATTAAATTTTTTCCTTTGAAAACTTCCTGACTTCCTGTTTATATCCTTTGACCATTCATCTATTGGGACATGGCTCTTATATTTATAAATTTGAATCAGGTCATTATATATCTTGGGTACATGATCTTTATTCTAAAAAGTGGCCGTAAAGATTGTTTTCCTGTTGCCCGTTTCCCTTTTAATTTTAAATTGTATTCATTTCTGCAAACATTTTTTATGTAATCAAGACTGTCCATTTTATCTTCTTTATCTCTCTTCTGTGATCCTTTCTATCCCTTGTTTGGTTGCAAACTCTATCCGTAGATCTTCCTTGCTTCTTTACTTTGTCATCTTTTATGTTTGTCATGTAGCCATTTAGAGTTTAGTTTGGTATACAGTGTAAGATGTTGGTCTGTACTAAGTTTCTGCCAAGCTGCATCTCGATACAAGTTTTTCAAGTGAGATGTACTTCCATTTTAAAGTTTTTCTATCTTATGCTCATTCCCAGCATCATTCAGATTTGCATTCAAGACATTTTTTGCAGTTGTTTGGTAAATTGTTTTGTTTTTTTTTTAAGTTAAAGCAATCTGCATGACATTGTATTAACTAACCATCTGGAAGTACTTAATAAAGAACAGAGAGTTCTTAGGGTGTTGAAGATTCTTTCCAATTTGTTTGATTAGATTATGGAATCATATTCTTTTTGTGGGTTTCTGCCCTTCTTCCTTCCATGCTCTGGAATGCTTAGGCCCATTCAAGAATTTTTATCGTTTTGTTGAATATTTTAAAAATTATTGCCTTTAGTAAGACATTGGAAAGAAATAGCACCATAGGATATTGGAAAGTTTTACTATGTGCACTTATATACATATAAGTATGTATATATTTTTAATATTACTATTAAATTATATCTTGAGAGGTTTTTTTAGTCAGAAATTGTAGACAGGTGTCAAAATAGACATGTGAGATTAGCATGACTATTAGTTCATTATTATTCAATATTATTATATTCATTATAAAATGCTTAATCTGTACAAAATGCTGCTAAGCACTGGGGGAGATACAATGATAATTAAAGCATATTCTTTACTCTCCTAGAACTTAAAATGTGTTAGAGGATACAGTGAATATGCATATTTAATGTGTCTGCAGAAATGAATGCATATATTATATATGTTTGTATATATGCTCTATTGGTATTGGTCTCTTGTGTATCTGTATGTATGTGTGTGCATGCACAAATACACACATACACATGTGTATACACACACAGAGGTATACACAAGATATTGATACCTGTACAGTAATTAAATGAATTGATGACTAGGAATGGGTTTGGAGCTATCTTGGAGAGATAGGAAATGGACAGATTAACCAGAGAGCGGGTTAGTCAAAGAAAATTTATTGAACAAATTGGACATTTAATAGTTATTTAAAAGATAGTTTGTATGTAGAGGAGGTAAGTTGGAGATGAGAAGTTCCTTCATGCACACATGGAGCAGTTTAGGTGAAGATTTAGAAACTGAAGGAAGTCTCAGTAAATATTAAACTTCTGCTACATGTAAGGAATTCTTCCTTGTGTGTAGGATAAAAATCAAGGAGACAATTGACAAGCATTTATTAAGAACCCTTGCCCCCTTCCCTTTTCTCCCTCTCCTACTTCTCCCTCGCTCTTACCTCCCCTTTCTCTCACCTCACCTCTCACCCTTCCCTCTTCTTTCTAGACACTGGGAATACAAAGACAAAAGTGAAACATTTTCTACTCTTGAGACATTTATAGACTAGCCAGGGGGTGACAACATGAATGTAGGTATTTCCAAAATCAGTACAAGTTGATCCCAATAACAGGAAATCAGGAGAGGCTCCTTGTACAAGATGGTGCTTGGGTTGAGCTTTTAAAGAAATCGAAGATTCTAAGAGATGAAAGAGAGGGGAAGGTACATTCTAGGTGTGAGGGACAGCCAGTGCAAAGAGATGGAAGTGGAAATGGAGGTTGCTTATGAAGAATAATAATGAATCTGATTTAGCTGGTCCATAATATATATGCAATCTTGTGTATTGTACAATAAGGTTGGAAAGGTATATTGGGGTCAGGTTGTAAAGGGTTTTAAATCTCAAATAAAGGAGTTTCTATTTGATCTTAGAGGCAATAGGGAGTCATTGTCGTTTGTTAAGTAGGAGAGTGACATGATCAGATCTACACTTTGGGGAATACAATTTTGACAGCTGTGTGGAGAATAGATTAGGGGAAGAGGAAAAGTAGAAGGAAGGAAACTATTGTGAAATAAAATGGCAGGGAGTTATAGCAATATGCTTGTGTGTGGTTTGTTGTTCAGAAAGGTATTTGGTTTTTCTAATGATCCTAATCCCTTCAGCTACAACATTGTTCCTTAGGCAATGTGGTTGTAGTTAAAAGAAGCAGATACAAAGGGCTACGACCAAGAATGGTTGCTAACGAGGTAGCATATAGGAATGATAAAAGTGTTATCTATATACTGGAGAACTTTCAAAGCCCTGGCATTACGAGTTTATTTTTGTAGATTGTAGGATCCTTGGACTATAATTAGTGGAATGACATGGTCAAAGTAGCAGTCAGAAAATTATTTGAAATGTTAATGTAAATAATTTATTGGAGGAGGTAGGAGTACTGAAGCTAGCCAAAATAATCACTGGTATTTGTGTGGTGTTTTAAGATTTGGAGCACTTTACATAGATTATCTCACTTGAGCCTCACAATAATCCTCTGAAGTAAGGGCTGGCTATAGTGCCTAATGAGCTGCTAACAGCATATTTACCTTTTTGCCAGTCATCTAGAGAGCACTGGTCAAAGCAAAGACATTGCTTGTAAATGGCATAGTAAGAAGCAACAAAACATTTTCCCTGTCAACCTGGGGCTCACTGTCTCAAAAACACACAGCATCAATGACATGGATATATGTAGAGTTCCCAAGTACAGTCACACATCTAGGGAAAAAACATGCAACTATGGCAGCCTACACTATCAGTGACACAGGGCCTCTCTAGCGTCTTCTTGTTATGTCTTCATTGGCTCTTTGTAGTCTTTGTTATCTCCGCTGGTTCTCTTGGTTCTGCTTCTGGCCTGAGTACATTCTTCTAGTGCATGATCATGTCCAGCTTTGGGCTCAGCTGATATCAGTGCACTTTGGGGAAAAACATTTCACACCTGAGGACCAACCAGAGTCTTGTCTTAGGTGCTAGACTTTCGATTACTGCCAGCCCCACTGGACTCTACAGTTGGATTCTCAGCTCTATTGGATACTAAAGAATGCCATTTACTGAGAGTAGGAAGAAGGAAAGAGAAATCTCTTCCTCTTCCGTTGCTGAACTCCAAAGGATCAACAAGGAAGAAAGAAGAACAAACTTAAGAGCCAAAGTTCTTTCTGCTTATTTTGCTTTTTTCTTGGTTGCAGAGTAGGGCCAGCTTACTTCTTTTATATAGGTCACAAGGGTATGATCTATTTGCCTGGCCAATAACTAGAGTTCCTTGTATTCCAATATTTCTCTTTTGTTTTTCAGTCATTTGTCAGGTCTGACTCTTCATGACCCCATTTGGGGTTTTCTTGGCATTTCCTTTTCCAGCTCATTTTACAGATGAGGAACTGAGGCAAACAGGGTTAAGTGACTTGCCCAAGGTTATATCCTTTCTCCAATGTCTAAAACCATACAGTCCTCTCAAATTATTATAGAAACTCTTCAATCTAATTGGCAATGAACCGTGACCCACAACCAGATGTGTGTTGAAATGAGCTCATACTGGCTCTCTGTTAAATTTTCAGTGTGAATATCTACGCCCTGGAAATCCATATATGTCACAGATTAGGACTTAGTTTATTTTTTTGCTGATTGTGTAGATTTTGAAAAGTGATGGAGAAAATGTTAATGATGCAAATTAAACTTTATTTTGGAGAGCTTCTTGTAAAATATTTATCATTTCACTATTGCCTCAATGTGTTATGTTATACCATGCTACTTACGATGAGTGTTACTATCTCTGTTTTACAGATGACAAAATTGAGACTTGATAGAGGCCAAATGATTTGCCTGAGGTCACACAAGTACTAAGTGGGAGAGCTAGGACTTGAACCCAGATCCTCTTACCTCAAAGTGAGCACTTTTTAAAAAAAATTTAAACTTTTTTTATATTTTGTTATACTGAACTTGACAGACACTAAAATATATGAGCATTTCCATGTATGTGTTCTGTTCTCTAAGAACAGAATTCTACACAAAACCATGAATCTCCATTGTGCATAAATTCTTTTTAAATTTATATTGCATTTAACATGTTATAAAGCTGTCCTGCTTATTTCCCTCTGAGCCTCCTGCTTTTTTCCATGTACTTTATAAAAATGCTTTATTGATGATCATATCATATTCATTTTCTTGCTCCACTATGATTATTCCCCCAATTCTCTACTGCTCAAAAGTTCTCTCTCATTATAAGTATAGTTAAATAAAACAAATCTGCATACTCTCGATGTCCAAAAATACATGTCTTGTTCTTCCTCTCTAGTCCATCTCCTTTGTTAAGAAATGGAAAATTTGTTTCATTGTTGATCTTCTGGAGTCATGGTGGGTTATTCCTCTATTCTTTTCCATTATACTTCCCAAGATGTTTGTATAAAAATGAAAGTAAAGAAGCTAAAATGTAAATATAACACCAAAAGTTGAGTGAATAGACTTCCTTTAAAAGCATAACATCCTTTCAAAGATAAAAGATAATGATCTGTATTAACTTTGAAATATATGACTATGAGCACGTAAATAGTTGGGGCTTATGGCTTCATTAAAACGTACTAACTGCGTCTGACTTTTAGATTGATTATGAAGGTAAAGAAACTTTAAAAATGGTGTTGGTTTTCAGGAAGCCCATTGCTACAACATTTCATAGGGCAAATAACCCTCTTTGTGAAGGAGTGAGTGGTTGTCTGCAATGTGAATTATCTGTTATCTGAAGGTCAGGGTACCTTGAAAGTTCTGATACAAGCAAACTGATCGGTGGGACACTGGGCAGTGTCTAGAATTGAGTGCATGCACAAAAATGTCTGGAATTGCCTCCATTATTTCTTCTTCATATTCTCTTGAGGAAGGACTTCCTGCCACTGATATAGTAGCAGAGAATAGAGAATTGCAGTGGACAGGCTACGGCTTTTTGCCTGTTATGTAACTTGAGTGACCATTAATTCTGGAAGTTAGACTCCTTCCATGCTAGAGCTATTTTTTCCATCAGCCATGGAAACAGGGAGTGGGCAGCTAGGGACAGATGTGGTGGCAGATTCAGCTGTCTGCTGGCAGTGGAAACTGCCAGTGTCTAGTTCTGTCGAGGTGATTTTGGACTGTGGAGGCTCAAGCAGCCAATGGAATCAAGTGGATTAGATCTGCCATTAATGTTATTGCCAGGCTAGTGAGGAGGGTCAGCGTTTGATCCATCTCACTGCCTCTCCTTTTGTTTTTTGCTTTGTGTATAGTCCTAACCCTGAAAAGTGTTCCCAGACATGAGTCCATTCCCCTTGAACTTTCCCACAGTCTAAGGGAGAAGGGAGGAAGAATGTCAGCACCTTGAAAAGCCAGGATGTTTGGAAAGTATGACTAGAGACACTGCCTCATATAGATACTTATAAAGCATTTTTTTCTTGCTTATTCATTGTTAAATTACATGTCCACTTTATATTGATTACCTATGTCTGTGAATGAAGAGGGTTATTTGTTCTGATAAAGGAGATTCTAAATGTGGAGTAGGGGTGGCAGGGTGAGGAAAGAAGAGGTGAGAGTAGTTTGCACCTTTGTACTCTGAGTACCCTCTGGTGGCCAGTGACAATACTGCAGTAGCTTTAGAAAGGCCTGGTCATGCTGGCCCCAGAGTAACTCTGAGGGGATCACTTGTCCAGTGGTTAAGTAAAAATGCCACCTGGTGAACAGTTCAGATATTGCACTGCCTCTTTGGATGATTAGTAAAGTTGACAGCCTGCCCTTCCTGTGGACTTAAGAAAGTATATAAACTGATCTGGACTGATTGTACTACCACAGTGCTACAGGCATCAAATGCTATCAATACCTGTGTCACATATGTGAATAGAAAGCATTAATTCAAGGGACTCTTAGTGTTTTAATCAATGGAGATCATCATCTTAAAGTTCCCAGGTCATTTCCTACTTCCTAGTTTATGGATGCCTTTTGTCGTTTTTTTCTTTCACCCTCTTAATGATGTTTCCACCTTTTTCTAATGTTTTAACTAGAGTTGTACCAAAAAAATTCTCAGCAAATTAAAGTATCTATAGTTCTTTCATCCGTAGAACACAGTTGTCTTGCTTCCCTGTGATACTGGGATCATTCATTGTTGTTCTCCCCCACCCCCCAATTCAGAGAAAATATGTATCTGTTTATCTTTTTTTTTTTTTGTAAGATGGGAACAACTTTTAGTGTCATGGGTAAAATATTATTTATCCTAGAGCCTTGGATTTTGCAGGTACTCAATAAATGTTAAATGAATATACTTTCTACTGCCATTAAAGGCATATGCTTTGCTTTTTATCTCATTTGACTTTTCCTTTTATTTTTAAATTTTATTTTAAATAAGATTTTATTTTTTAAAAATTTATTTATTTTTATTTTTAGTTTACAACATTCATTTCCGCAAGTTTTTGAGTTACAAATTTCCTCCGTATCTTTCCCCTATCCCCGCCCCAAAACAGCAATTCCGATGAATACCCCTTCTCTCAATCTACTCTCTCCTATATTCTCCCCCACCCAAATTAAACATTTGATTTTAAAACTTTGAATTCCAGATTCTTTCTTTTCTTCCCTCATCACCTGCCCTTACTGGGAAGATAAGCAATTCAGTATAGGTTGTACATGTTTAGTTACGCAAAACATTTCCATAGTGGATATATTGTGAAAGACTGATTATATTTCCCTCCATCCTATCCCGCCTCCCACTTGTTTTATTTTCTACTTTGACCCTGTCCCTTTTCAAAAGTGTGTGCTTCTAACTACCTTCCCCCCAACCTGCCCTCCCTTCTATCATCCCGCCTCTTATCCCCTTCCCCTCTACTTTCCTGTAGGGTAAGATACCCAATTTAGTATTTATGTTATTCCCTCCTTAAGCCAAACTCAGTGAGAGTAAGGTTGACCCATTCCCTTTTGCCTTCCTGTTCTTCTCCTCCATTGTAACAGTTTTCCCTTGTCTCTTTTATATGAGATAATTTACCCTATCCTGTCTGTCCCTATCTCATCTCATTATATTCCTCTCTCACCTCTTAATTTTATTTTTGAAATATCATCCCTTCCTATTCAATTGATCTTGTGTCCTCTTGTCTATGTATACCTGTACCCATATATACACACTCACATATGTATTCATATGCACATATACCCTTCTATATAGACATATTTGTATGTATTCATACACATACACACACATATACACACATTTATATTCACTTCAACTATCTTCGTACTGAGAAAAGTTTCATAAGTTACAATGATCATTTTTCCATGTAGGAATGTAAATAGTTCAACTTTGATAAGCTCCTTATGATTTCTTTTCCCTGTTTACCTTCTTATGCTTCTCTTGCTTCTTGTATCTGAATGTCAAATTTTCTCTTCAACTCTGGTTTTTTTCATCAAGAATGCTTGAAAGTCCTCTATTTGATTGAATGACCATATTTTCCCTGGAAACATTATACTCATTTTTTCTGGGTAGATAATTCTTGGTTTTAATCCTAGCTCCTTTGACCTCTGGAATATCATATTCCAAGCCCTTTGATCCCTTAATGTAGAAGCTGCTAGATCTCGTGTTATCCTGATTGTGTTTCCGCGATATTCAAATTGTTTCTTCTTGGCTGCTTGTCATATTTTCTCCTTGATCTGGGTACTCTAGAACCTGGCTATAACATTCCTAGGAGTTTTCTTTTGGGGATCTTTTTCAAGAGGTCATTGGTGAATTCTTTCAATTTCTGTTTTCCCTTCTGGTTCTAAAATATCAGGGCAACTTTCCTTGAGAATTTCTTGAAGGATGATTTCTAGGTTCTTTTTTTGATCATGGCTTTCAGGTAGTCCAATAATTTTTAAATTATCTCTCCTGGATCTATTTTCCAGGTTAGTGGTTTTTCCAATGAGATATTTCACATTGCTTCTATTTTTTCCTTTGTTTGGATCTGTTTAATAGTATCTTGGTTTCTCATAAAGTCATTAGCTTCCATTTGCTCCAATCCAGTTCTGAAGGAATTATTCTCTTCAGTGAGCTTTTGAAATTTTTCTTCCCATCTGGCAAATTTGGCTTTTTAAGGCATTATTCTCCTTATTGGCTTTTTGGGCCTCTTTTGCCATTAGAGTTAGTCTGCTTTTTAAGGTGTTATTTTCTTCAGTCAGGTTGTTGACTCTCATGATTTTTCTTGCATCATTCTCATTTCTCTTCCCAATTTTTCCTCCACTTCTCTTACTTGATTTTCAAAATCCTTCTTGAGATCCTTCATGGATCATAACCAGTTCATATTTTTCTTGGAAGCTTTTGATGCAGGAGTTCTGACTTCATTGTCTTCTTCCTGTTCCATGCTTTGATCCTTTTTGTCCCCCCAAAAAGGAATCTAAGGTTTGATCACTGTGCTTGCTTTGCTTCCTTTGCTTGCTTATGTTGCCACTCAAATACTTGACTTTTGAGTGCTTTGCCACCATAGAACTCTGCTTCCCGAGAGGAGATCTTTGTCCCAAATTGCTGGGGTTTTTGCAGCTGCTGGAGCCATTAGTTGGGTGCCCTCTCTACAGCCTCCTGCATGTTCTGGCTCACTGGTCACACACCCTAGGACCTCCACCCAAAACAGCAATCCAGATCCAGGCAGGTTAAAGGAAGAGCGATTAACCTCTGGTCTCCCTACCATCTGCAGGCCAGGAGCTCTGAAGCAGCCACTTGGAGGTGGCTGCACGGCCTCTGCTTCTTCTCATTCTGGGGGCAGAGGCCAGAGCACACTCTTAGTCCCTTTCAATTCCAACACAGTTCCGCTGACCTTTTGCTTTGTCTTTGGCATTTATGGGTTGATATTTCTGGAAACTGCCACAGCTGCTGGTGATCCACTCTCTCTAAGTCTTCTCCAGTGGCTGCTGGTCGGGGCATCCTGGGGCTAAAACTGTGGGCTCATGTGGGGCTGGGCTTGGCTCCTAGAACATTGTGATGGACGCTTCCTATCCCCTTGCTGGGCTGCCTTCAGTGGGAGATTTGTTTCTCTCTCACTTTGTGTGTTCTAGAGCTCTAAAATCTGTTTAGAGTCATATTTTATAGGTATTTGAGGTGGTTATGGAGGGAGCTCGTGGAGTTTTTCTGCCTCTATGCAGCCATCTTGGCTTTGCTCCTAAATAAGTTTTTATTAATGTCTCTGTTTCTTTAATCTTTGTACTGGGGAGGCGGATCCAATATGGAGGCATAGAAGCAACAAGGTTCCACAGCTCCTACATAGGCACCTCAAATATCCATAAAATATGACTCTAAACAAATTTTAGGGCTCCAGATCTCCCCAAAATACAGAAAAACACATCTTCCACTGAAGGCAGCTTGGCAGGAAGGGCTCATGACAGCACGCTGGGAGCCAAAACCAGCCCAGCCTGAAACCACAGCTTGGCCCTGCGGCGGCCAGGATGAGCCACAGCTGGAGCCTTCAGGAGAGTGGATCAGTGGCAGCTGTGGCAGTTTCCAGAATTATCAACCAATAAGAAACAAGGACAAAGTGAAAGGTCAGTGGAACTCAGCTAAAGTTGGGGGAGAGAAGTGGTCTGGCCAAACTGCCTCCAGGGCAAGGAAGTGGCAGAAGTGGTGGCCTGGTAGCCACTTCCATGTGGCTGCTTCAGAAGCTTCTGGCTTGCAGACTGCAGGGGGCCAAGCAATCATTCAGAGGCTAAGGGCTCTTGCGTTGAGCAGTCTGCATCCAGATTGCAGTCTTGGGTGGTGGTCTTGGGGTGCGTTTTCAGTGACCCAAAGCTGGTGGGGGCTGCAGCGGCCTCCCAATAGCTCTGGCAGCTGTGAAAACCCCAGTGATTTGGGACAGAGCTTTCCCCTCTGGAAGCAGAGTTCCACAGAGCTAAAAAGTCAAGTAATTAACTGGCAACAACATGAGCAGGCAAAGGAAGCAAAGTAAGAACAGCAATTGAACTTTAGATTCCTTCTTGGGCGACAAAAAGGATCAAAGCATGGAACAGGAAGAAGACAACACAGTCAGCACTCCCACACCAAAAGCTTCCAAGAAACATGAAAACTTCCTACAAGCCATAGATCAGCTTAAGAAGAATTTTGGAAACCAAATAAGAGAAGTGGAGGAAAAATTGGAAAGAGAAACGAGAATGATACAAAAAAAATCATGAAAAGAGAGGCAACAACCTGACTGAAGAAAATAACACCTTAAAAAATAGATTAACTCAAATGGCAGAAGAGGCTCAGAAAGCCAATGAGGAGAAGAATGCCTTAAAAAGCCAAATTTGCCAGATGGAAAAAGAATCTCAAAAGCTTTCCAAAAAGAACAATTCCTTCAGAATTAGAGTGGAGCAAATGGAAGCAAATGACTTTATGAGAAATCAAGATACTATTAAACGGATTCAAACAAATGAAAAAACAGAAGGCAATGTGAAATATCT
>JAQQSU010003480.1:0-14348 GCA_028627135.1 Pseudochirops cupreus | reverse complement strand
CTGAAGGTGTAAATAAGTACTGTGATAATAGGAAGTGAAAAAGTGATTGATATTTTGGGTCAGAATAAACACAACTTTGAAAATAATTAAACTGGGGGGAACTAAAGAAACAAAGAATGTAAGATAACTTGAAATAATATGTAAAGGATTTTGCCCACCCTAAGGTATTAAATAAATTGTTGTTATCATTATTGTTTGTTTGTTTTGTTATTGTATTTTATTATTTTCAGCCTAGGGAAGTTGTGTTATTATCAACAGAAACAAGGGAGTTAGGGGTAGGCTAAATTTTATTTTTATTTTTGGAGAGAGTGAAGATACTGGAAGATGTAGCCATGAGGATAATGATCAAGTGAAGATGTATTTAAAAAATGGTTCACGATAGGAAGGGGAGCCAAGATGGCAAAGTAAAGGCAGGATCATGAATAAGCTTTCCCCAAACCACTCCAAATACCTTTCAATAATGACTCTAAACAAATTATAGAGCAGCAGAACCCATAGAAAACATGGAGTCAAACAATTTTCCAGCTCAAGACAAGTTGGAAAGTTGGTAAGAAAGATCTGTTGCACCAGGGTAAGAGAGCAGCACAGTCCAACTCAGGCCATGTTAGTGGTGTTCAGATGCCAGCAAACCAGTAGCAGGCCTCAGGGGAACTGAATTAGTGTCAGCAATGGTGGTTTCCAGACCTCTCAATGCACTGAGGCCAAAAACAACTTAGAATGGCAGCAATAAGTGTGTTGCACCTGGGTGAGAGAGGAACACAGTTCAATGGAGGACAAGTCAATATAGCCTTGGTCCCAACAAACAAGGAGCAGGCCTCAGCAGCATTGAATCAGTGGTAGTAGCTGCTTAAGGAATTTTCAGACAACAGACAGTAAGGGGATCAAACAACTTGTGAGAAGGCGATTACAGGGATCTCTTTCCTAGTACTAAGCAGGACTATGTTGCCTTGCCCATACTCAGATATGGGTAACAGGGTGAGGAAGAGCACTAGCACACCAGAGATTCTGGTCACAGTGGAGCACAGCCCTTTATCATAGCTCCAGGGCAGAAAAGAGTGCTTGAGTTCACTCACAGACAAGATAACAGTCCAGGAGGGTAGTAAAAACACTTCTCTTTAGATAATGCCACTTTGGAAGAACTGAAAACTTACAGTCCCCTAGAAGTATTGCTCAAAACAGCTGCACAAAACCTCTGAAGCTTGGGAGAGTAAACCTTCCAACCTGGAAGCAGAGTCGAACTTTAACAAAGAGTTAGAAGTTAAGTAGCACTTTTGGAAAATGAGCAAACAACAGGAAAAAAAAAATCTCACCATAGAAAGTTACTATAGCATTAAGGAAGATCAAAATACACACTTGAAGGATTAAGTTAAAACCCCTACATCCAAAGCATCCAAGAAAATGTAATAATTGGTTTCACACTATTTAAGAGCTCAAAAAGAATTTTGAAAATCAGGTAAGAAACATAGAGGAAAAATTGAGAAGAGAAATGGGAGTGAAGCGAGAAAATCATCAAAAATGAGTCAGAAGCTTGGTAAAGGAGACACACACACACACAGACAAATACTGAAAAAAATAAAACAGACTACGACAAATGGTAAATGAGGCACAAAAGCCCAATGAGGAGAAGACTACCTTGAAAGCAGAAAAAACATTCTTGATACATAGAATTGGACAGATGGAAAAAGGGGTCCAAAAGCCCAATGAAGAATATAATTCCTTAAACATTAGAATGGACCAAATGCAAGCTAATGACTTTATGAGAAATCAAACAAAAGAAAAATAAAAGAAAACAAACCAAGAAAACAAAATAAAAGAAAATAGAAGACAAGACAACTATCTCATTGGAAAAACAACTGATTGGAGGTGAAGCCAAGATAGCAGTATAGGAGCAGCAAGGTATGACAGCACCCACACAGCCACCTCATATACCCATAAAATATGACTCTAAACAAATTGTGGGGCTCTAAAATACACACAAATATACTTCCCGCTGAAGGCAGCTCAGCTGGAAGAGACCATCTCAGAGCTGGGAGCCGAAAGAAGCCCAGCCTGAAACCATGGCATGGCCCCAGGGGCAGCTGGACCAGCTGAGCTGAGCCACAGGTGGAGCTTTAGGAGAGTGGATCAGCAGCAGCTGTGGCAGTTTCCAGAACTATCAAGCCATAAGAAAAAAGGACTAAGTGAAAGGTCAGTGGATCTCACCTAAAATCAGGGGAGAAAAGCAGGTCTAGCCAAACTGCCTCCAGGGCAAGGAAGGGGCAGAAGCCGAGGCCCTGCAGCTGTCTCCACATAGGTGCTTCAGAGCTCCCAGCCTGTAGACTGCAGGGGGGCCAAGTGATCAATCAGAGGCCAGGTGCTCTTGCGTTGAGCAGCCTGGATCCATATCATCATCTTGGGTGGTGGTCCTGGGGTGCTTTTTCAGTGAGCCAAAGCTGGTGGGGTTTGCAAAAAACAACAGCCCCCTAATAGCTCCAGCAGCTGGGAAAACCTTAGTGATTGGGGACAGAGCTTTCGCCTCTGGAAGCAGAGTTCCACAGAGCTAAATAATCATTGACTGGCCAACCATGAGCAGGCAAAGGAAGCAAAGTAAGGACAAGAACCAAACTCTAGATTCCTTCTATGGGGATGAGAAGAATCAAAGCATGGAATGGGAGGAAGACAACACAGTCAGAACTCCCACACCAAAAACTTCCAAGAAACATGAAGACTGTTTAAAAGCCATAGATCAGCTGAAGAAGGACTTTGAAAATCAAATAAGAGAAGTGGAGGAAAAATTGGGAAGTGAAATAAGAATGCTGCAAGAAAATCATGAAGAGAGTCAACAACCTGACTGAAGAAAATAACATCTTAAAAAATAGATTAAATCAAATGGCTAAAGAGGCCCAAAAAGCCAATGAGGAGAAGAATGCCTTAAAAAGTCAAATTTGCCAGACGGAAAAAAGCATCTCAAAAGCACTCTGAAGAGAATAATTCCTTCAGAATTACAGTGGAGCAAATGAAAGCAAATGACTTTATGAGAAATGAAGATACTATTAAACAGATCCAAATAAATGAAAAAATAGAAGGCAATGTGAAATATCTCCTTGAAAAAACCACTGACCTGGAAAACAGATGTAGGAGAGGCAATTTAAAAATTATTGGACTACCTGAAAGCCATGATCAAAAAAAGAACATAGAAAGCATATTTCAAGAAATTTTCAAGGAAAATTGCCCTGATATTTCAGAAGCGGAGGGAAAAATAGAACATGAAGCAATTCACCAATCACCTCTTGAAAAAGATCCCCAAAAGAAAACTCCTAGGAATGTTATAGCCAGGTTCTCAGTTCCCCCGATCAAGGAGAAAATATTACAAGCTGACAAGGAGAAACAGTTTGACTACTGTGGAAACGCAATTAGGATAACCCAGGATCTAGTAGCTTCTACACTATGGGATCGAAGGGCCTGGAATATGATATTCTGGAGATCAAGGGAGCTAGGATTAAAACCAAGAATCACCTACCCAGCAAAATTGAGTATAGTGTTCCAGTGGAAAATATGGTCATTCACTGAGGTGGAGGACTTTCAAACATTCTTGCTGAAAAAAACCAGAACTGAAAATAAAGTTTTATTCTCCAACACAAGAAGCATGAGAAGATAAACATGCAAAAGAAATCATAAGGAACTTATCAAAGCTGAACTATTTACATGCCACCATGGAAAAGTAGTAATTGTAACTTATGAAACTTTCCTCAGTATGAGGATATGTGAAGGGAATACAAATGTTTATGTACATATACATACATGTAAGTCTATATAGGAGGGTTTATATATGCAAACAAACACATAACTGAGTATGTGTATATATGAATACATAGAGAGCACAAGATTAATTGAATAGAAAGGGACAATACTCTAAAAGGTGAAATTCTGAGGTGGGAGTGGATTAGAATGAGAGGAGACAGGGAGAGACAGAATGGAGTTAATCATCTCATAGAAGAGGCAAAGGATAATTGTTACAATGGAGGGGAAGAACAGGAAGGCAAAAGGGAAAGGGTCAACCTTGCTCTCATTGAACTTGGCTTAGGGAAGGAATGATATAAACTCTAAACTAGGTATCTTGCCATATAGGAGAGTAAGGGGGATGGAGATGAGAGGTGGGATGATGGAGGGGAGGGCTGGGTGGTAGAGAGGGTTGATGGAAGTACACACTTCTATGAAGCAACAGGGAAAGTGTCAGGGTAGAGAATAGACCAGGGAGGGCGTGATGGGAACTATATAAATGCAAGTAGTTGTTATTAAATGGGAAATTCTTGAATCAAGATGAAGAAACAGCAACAATATATTCATGTTAACTGAAGAATGGATTATAAAGAATGAGAGACCGATTTATCGATGTATCAAAGTGGAATTAATAATAGCTTGCATTTATATAGTTCTATGAAGTTGCAGTGTACTTTAGAAATATTATCTCATTTTATATTCACAACAACCCTTAGAAGGTGGGTGCTATTTTCACACCTACTTTACAGATAAGGAACTGAGTCAGACAGAAGTTAAGTGACTCTTTCAGGGTTGCATATCTAGTGTGTATTTCTCTGGCTGGAGCTGAACACAGGCCTTTCTGATGCCAAGTTCAACTAACTATCTTCTGTGCTCTCTAGCTTACATGGGATATGATATCTTCAAGCAGAAATATTTGAAAAATAATAGATGTATAGAGTTCAAACAGAGATCAAAATATATCTAGTTCAAAACAAACCTGACTATTTTATATTATTTCCAATAAGGGGTCAGCCAATCTTCGTGTAAAGAACTTTAGAAAAGAGGAACTCACTAACCTATTCCAAATGTGGTTGGGTAAAATTGTTAGGGAATTTTCACTTTTGTTTTTGTAAATTTGCCTTTCTGAACAACAGCATTTCTATTAATGCCAGGTTAAAAAAAATAGGCAAAAAGAATGTACCAGTTTAAATGTGTAATTTATTTTTTGTCAACAAAGCTAATATTGGTGTAGGAGCCCAAAAGGCAAAAATAATGTGTGGAAAGGGTTAAGCTGTGAAGGATATGATCAAGAGTAACAGAAGTCTAGCAAGAGAAAGTTGATTTTACTTAAAGAAGCAGCAGTTTGGTATGAGATTGAGATGTAAGCAGTGAGGGCATATTAATTAGAAAGGAGATAGATTAATGTGGAGCAGACTTGATAGAATAAATCAGCTTGGAAATTTTGATTATGTGCTTATTTGATGAAATCTCTTTGATCAAGATCATGATTTGATGTTTATAACAACCTTGAGATAGTTTTCATAGGATGAGAAGGCCAAAAGAGTAATCTTCTAGTAGTCAACCTGCAAAGAGTTTGAATGTGAGATGTAAGACAAATTGTCACTAGGTAATATTCGAGGACCTTTAGAAATCTAGATAACTTCCTTACCCTTATGATTACTACAAAAAGGAGTGGAGTGAGGCGTCAGGTAGGTAAGGCAAACATAACTGTCTCCATTTTACAAATTAAAAAATTGAAAGGCAATATATTTCAAAACAGGAAGACTACATGGAAGGCAAAGATAGATAATTCTAGGGTTAATAAAGTTCTAAGCAGAGGCAAGGATCCAGGAGAGGCAATGCATTGAAAGCCATTGCTGAAGCAACAAAAATAACAACATTTACAAATGATTCCCAGGGTCTTGAATGTCTTTAGGACTTTTGATTCTAAGGTAGCTTACATGAAGCAGTTTAGGCCACCCTACAGGGTATAATTTTCTAAGCTTTACACTCTCAGAGGCTCAGATATTTGTTTGTGAAAGCAGAATGATTCTATCCTCATGGGACTATTTTGAGGATCAAAAGAGATAAAAGGTATAAAGTTATTTGTAAATTATGATGGGCTACACAAGTACAAGGAAATATTTGTGTTATTATTGCTGTTATTCTTCCTTAAACTTGTTCTGTCTGAGCCAACCTCCTCATGTTTAGTGTTAGGTTTCAATTCTATATCACTTTGGGGCATATTCCTTTTGCTACTTTTCAGAGTAATCGTTCAACTCAAACTGATCTCTTGAAAACAAGAGAACAATTTATACAATGAATATTGTATTATAAAACTAAACAACTTTGAAAGACTCCGATAAATGCAATAATAATCTATGATTGCAGAGAGCTGATTGTGGTTTATCTATTGACTGAGATGATGGATTCAAGATGCAAAATGAAACATTTGTTTTTGAACATGGGCATTATAGGAATTTGATTATGCACATTTGTTATAAGAATTTTGTTTTACTACTTTTACTATCAAGGGTGAGTTATGTAAAGATAAAAATAAATGCTGAGTAATTTAAAAGCAAAAAGGTTATCAATGTTCATTTCATTGTCAAATCTGATGGTCTTTTATCTGCCCTTATCCTATTTCATCTCCCTGGAGTATTTGATTCTGATAAGTATCATTTTCCCCATTTTGGCTTTTTTGTGAGACCTCTTTTTCTCATCTTTCTTCCCACTTGTCTGACTATTCTTCTTCAGATTCCTGTTGAATTCTCATATATTTCTTGCCTCATGACTGTAGGTATAGTCTTTTATTGCTTTCTATAGTCTCTTACCTGATGACCTCATTGGCTCTCATGAGTTCCATTTTCATCGCAATACAGATAGCTCCCAGATTTATTTACCTAGACATCTTTCACCTAAGCTTCAGTGTCATACTAATCATTCAGTAAAGTAAATTTAAATGCTAGCAAACTATGTGCAATATGGAACAGCTAGCATGCCAGCATAATGGATACAGTGCCAGACCTTGAGTCAGGAGGATTTGAGTTTGAATTTGGCCTTAGATGCTTACTAGCTATATAATCCTGGATAAGTCACTTAACCATGTTTACTTCAGTTTCTTTGTCTGTAAAATGAACTACAGATGGAAATGGTAAAACACTTTAGTATTTTTGCTAAGAAAATCAAAAATAGGGTGACAAAGTGTCAGCCGTGACTGAACAAAAATGTGCCAAGTATTATACAAGGTCATGGTAATGCAAAAAAAAGGGAGAAATAGTTTCTGCCGTCATGAAGATTTCATTTTAATGCAATATATAAAATGCCAAGAGGAAAAAAAAAGGAGGCATATATAAGAATTGCATGAAATAAATGAAAGACAATATGAGTGAGGAAAGCATTAGCAGCTGGGATCATGTAGAAAAACTTTCTATATAAAGTGAGATAGAGTCTTGAAGTAATCCCAGAGAAACTAAGATGTGAAGATGAGAGCCAGAGCATCCTCTGCATGGTAGACAGTCAGTACAAAGGAATCGAGAATACATGTGGGTGTCATATTCAAGAAGCTCCAATTAGATCAGTCTTACTGATTGTACAGTGTGTGGAGAGGAGTAAAATGCAAAAAAGACATGAAATGTAATAAGGAGCCAGATTAAGAAGGTTATAAAAAACTTTAAATACCAAACATAAGATTTTTTTTTGTTTATAGGAAGCCATTCTCAGATTTTTGGACAGAACCCTCAAGAATTCTTTCCCTATGCTCCTAAATACTAGTGCTACCCTCTGAAATAAAATCATCTAAAATACAGATATAAGTATATTTACATAATATATGTATACAAATATATAATACATGTATGTTTATGGTTATTGTGTATCTTTCTATAAATGTGTGTGTTCATTGTTTGAAAGTTGTTATTTGGTTGTTTCTATCCTGATTAGATTGTGAACTACTTGAGTATTTTTGCCTATCAACTTAATAAATTCCTGTTAACTGACTGGCAGAAACAAGTACAATTTATGTGTTACATTTAAAGGATTTTAGAATCTGCTCACTACACACACACACACACACACACACACACACACACACACACACACACACACATATATATATATATATAATCTGCTCACTACATATATATATATATATATATATATATATATATATATATATATATATACTATCCCTTCAAAACTGTTAATGTGCAGCAAAACTTGCCTTCCTACAGTTGTTTATATAAAAAATTTCATTTCTCAACTTTTCAGTTTTGAACAGTTGTCTTTCATGCCTAGAATGTAGTCTCTTCTCACTGTTATCTTTTAGAATCCCTAATTTGCTTCAAAATACAGCTCAAATGCCAATTTTGAATAATAATTCTGGCACAGTATTTTGAATGTGTGTGCCTTTTCAATCATATCTGAACTAATATCTCTGTAATTAATTTTGTGTCCCTAATGTTTGACACCAAGGAGAATAGCAGGCTGAAACCATACCATTGGTTTTCTCTTTCAGTGTTTTCCATCAGCCAGTTTAGCCACCATTTGATACTACTTATTTGATGAAAACCATTTAGTCTTGCATTGCTAAGCATGTCATGTGAAACACAATATGAAACCTTAATTAACGTGATTTTGTTTGTTTTTTTTCTCATGGTTTATCATTCCTTCTTTTGTTAAGGAGCAAGGAATTCAGTATTTGTTTTCTTCTGAAAGGTCACACTGTGCATATTTTTTTTCCAAATTTTATTTCTTCATGTGTTTGAATATTTGCTAATTCTATCACTTTAATAATCTATATTGGAGGTTATTCTAGTTTAAAAACTCTGCAATATGCTCTATTAAATTGGATCACCTACATTTTCTTTCTTTTCTTACTTTTTTTTTGGGGGGGGGGAGTAAATGACAATACCAAAGTTGACAATTGAAATACATTTGCTTGTTTTTTACTGCTTAACTATCTATATATGGTGTGTACATGCACATGTGTGTGCATGTGTGTGTGTCTGCTTCTGTTTGTGAACAAGAGGGGTTAATTGTGTATTTATAGAACAACAAACTTCACACCCTATTCGACTTTACAGATGCCCATAAATCACCATAATAAAATCTTTATAATAATCAATTTGTAGAAAATTTATATTGATCAAGCAATCCGACTCTTACCTGAAACATAAGTCCCCTTTCCAGTATCACTGGAAAATAGTCATCCTGTCTCTTTATGAACTTTATAAGAGATCAAAATACACCTCAAGGAAAATAAAACAAAAGAAAAATCCCTTTTCTTCTTCCCTGTGACCTGTGTCTTGAGGGGTCCCATCATTTTACATCATTAAAAGTTGTCCTTCAATCCTTCACTCTCATCATACTACCTTCTCATTCTGTTAAACACCCTCACTTCTTTGTAATTACCTTGTTGGCTCAAAGCCAACTCCCTGTGTTTATTCTGTAAGGAAACTGTTCTATGATTATTGCCTTGCCTGCAGGAATTAATACTCCTCCAAATTTGAGAAATGTGAGTTGTTTTCATTTGTAAGAAAGTGCTCCTTATTTTTCATAGAAGTTCCTTAAATAACAAAAATCTATAAGTAAAACTGACCCCAATGTGGATTTCAAAACCCTTTTAAAACCAACAATGTAGAGATGAAAGATTATTTCTTTCCCTCAGAGTGTTGTTGATGCTTACTGAATATTGTGGAGTATACTGTATCACTTTGTAAAGTGCCAGCATTAGTTACAATAGAAGGAAATATATCACCTCTTCTTGTATTATAATGCAAGCAAGAAGTCTATATTGCAACAATAAATAGATAAAGGTAATATTTTGGAGAACATAATACATATTAAGACAGAAGCAAAATATAGCCTCAAGGAAGATGACCTCTCAAATATGTCAGATACTAAGGTCAATAAGGTAAAATACTCATCTTGAAGTATTTCATAATCGTATTAAGATAATATATAAAAATAAATTGTACGTAAGTATGAAATACTAACATAATAAAGAATGCACAGAATAAAGACCCAAGTCTTACATTACCCAAAGAAATCAAATTGTACATATTGGGTGATTGATTAAAATTGGGATGTATTTGCACAAATCCATTCTTTTTATCCCCCTAGAGTTGCTCTTTCTAGAAGTCTTTAAATACCAGTCTGCTGTTTCTGGAGTGATGAAGATCAAAACCCTTCTGCCAGGATATATTAAGAACTATATTTTTAACTGGATTCAGTGACCTTTTTGTTTGAGTCATTGTAGCCATTTTGATTTTCAAATTAAAAAGAAAAATGAAAAGCTTAGTTAATACAAAATCTATGCATATATACCTTAGCTATACACGTATATATTTATAGTCATCCTTGAAGTGTTGGAGATATTACTTGACTGGACCACATGTTTTTTCTTAAGTGTGAGATTTCTGCTAATGTACTCTGTGAGTGTATATGACCCTTCTTCCAAATGTTTGTTGTTTGTATTTGTGTGAGATAGTGCCACAAGTATTCTGAGACAATGGTTTAATTCCATTCTTTTTACAACGCCATCTCAATATATGCCTATATGTGTTCACATATAGATGTGCATGAGATATGCATAAGTTATGATCCTGTAAGGATTTAGAGAATTTGTTTTAAAAAACAAAAACCAAGTTAAAGTTTAAATAAAACTTAATCAAGTATATTTATTAGAGAATAAGAAATAACCCCAGTTACCCATAAAGACGGTTAGGGTTGCTTGAGACCCCAAAATATCAACACGCCAGGTCCTGCAGCAGCCCGGGCCCTTCTCTGCCCCCGGCCATGGAGGCCAGCCTGTCGGGGCTGGTGCCTGCTGCGGGGCTGGTGCCGGCGCTGCCCCCGGCCGTGACCCTGGGGCTGACGGCCGCCTACACCACCCTCTATGGGCTGCTTTTCCTCTTGGTCTATGCCCCGCTCTGGCTGGTGCTACTCTACGGGCACAAGCGGCTCAGCTACCAGACCGTTTTCCTGGCGCTGTGCCTGCTCTGTGCTGCCCTGAGCACCACGTTCTTCTCCTTCTACTTCAAAGAAACGTCCCGCCACCCGCCTGGCCCCCCTGCCCTTCTGGCTGCTCTACTGCTGCCCCGTTTGCCTGCAGTTCTTCACTCTCATGCTCATGAATCTCTACTTCGCCCAGGAGGTGTTCAAGGCAAAGATAAAGCAGCATCCTGAGATGAGCTGGGGCCTGCTCGACGTGCGGCGGGCGTTCACTGGGGCCTCGCTGCTCTTCCTGCTGATGAATGTGTTGTGTGCCACGCTGTCCCATGGGAGCTGAATGCAGCCCTTGGCCCTGCTGCTGGTGCGAGTGCTGGTGAGCTACTCACTCTTTGTGATCTGTGCCCTCTCTCTGTCTGCCTGCTTCTGCCTGGTGTCTCGACGCGCTCTCTCCTCCAGCATCTACCTGGAAGACAAAGGGAGCAGTGTAGCTGCGGCCATTGGTGGGGCCATGGTCCTGCTCTATGCCAGCCGGGCCTGCTACAACCTGGCAGCCCTGGAGCTGGCCCCCCACAACCGGCTGGACTCCTTTGATTGTGACTGGTATAACGTCTCTGACCAAGCTGACCTGGTGAATGACCTAGGGGACAAGGGTTACCTGGTCATTGGTCTCATCCTTTTTGTGTGGGAGCTGCTGCCCACCTGCTCGTTGGTTTCTTTCGGGTACACTGGCCCGGGCAGGACCTGAGCACCAGCCAAATCATCAAGGGGCAGCTCTTCACTTCCCGATCCTACTTCTTTGACCAGGCTGGACATTGTGAAGATGAGGGAGGTCCCTGGGAGCACAGCCAGGGAGAGAGCATCAGCCGATTGCTTGTTGGGGCCTGTGTGTTCAGTCCCTACATTTCTCCCTGCAGCCTGTTGGGGAACCTGGGGGCTGGTAGCTGGTACGGTGCTATTAGGTGGTAGCCCGGCTGGTGTGGGGGCAGCCAGAACCGAAGCACACCACTCCTCTTCTCCCAGGTGGCTGGGCCTGCCGGACACCATCATCACAGCCTCTACTCCACCCTGCAGACATGAGCTCCTTGCTTCCCAGGGAGGGAAGGGCTTCTCCTCCTCCAGATGCCCTGCTACCTGCAGCCCTGCCCTCTGCCCCTGCCCAGTCTGCAGCTTCTAGTGCTGGGTCTAGCCCCAAATGTTAGGTCTCAAAAATGACACATAGTTACTTTTAATGCTCAGTAAGTAATGGTCTCTTAAAGTTTATTTAGTCAGTCGGTAGATTATTTGTCCATCAGAGATCACGACCAAGGGGTACAACTGAAGAATCAAGAATGGGTTATTCCTGTCAATAGGGAGTTAAGCATCGTAGAAAAATTGACCCAAGGACCCCATATAACCAAACTATCAACAAAGATGAGTGTGTGTGTGTGTGTGTGTGTGTGTGTGTGTGTGTTGGGGTCAGAAGAGTAAAGGAGATTTCTTCATGGAAAAGAAAGAATATTCCATCCTGGAAGTGCTGGAGGTATGACTTGATGTGGCCACATGTATTTTCTTAAGTGTGAGATTTTTGCTTATGTATTCTGTGAATGTGTATGACCCTTCTTCCCAATGTCTGTTTGTATTTGCGTGAGATAGTGCCGCAAGTATTCTGAGACAGTGGTTTAATGGTACTATTTTTAAAAAGCTATCTCAGTATATACCTTTATTTAACATAATTGTTTCTCTTAATAGCTATTAATGGCAAATGCACTGAAAGGGGATAATGAACTACAGTTTTAGGAGTGAAGATGTAGAGCAAATCAAAACTGCAATGATAATCCCTCAAAAATCTGACATTTATAAGAGTTGGGGATAGAGGGCAGAAAGAAATTTGCATTTGCAATGGAAGAAAGGTAGAAACTTTTCCATTAAGTCTAGGGATAAAACAGGCATACTCCTTTTCTTTTAAAATTATTTGATATATTTCTAGCAAAGAAATCAATGACAATAAAACAAGAGTAAAAATATAAACACAGGTCTAAGACAGCACAAAACGTGCAATATTTTTTAATATTTTTGTACATGAAGTGAATGGAATATTACTTTTCCAGAGAAGAAAAAAACAAATGTGAATAACAAATAGAAGCATAGGAAAACATGTGAAATAACATGAACCACATAAAGACACACACATATACATACATAAATGTAATGGTGGAAAATAAAAAAAATAGTAAAATTAAACAAAATATTATAAAATTATAGACACCAAGGTTAATCTCAGAAAAAAGCTATGGAAGATGAATTTACCTAACTTTATTGGAGAGACGGGGGCAGCATGTATGGGAATTCACATATGCATCAGATACAGTTGACATATTCATTGTTTTTGTTGAATTATATTTTTCTTCTTTACTCTTTCATAAAAGGGAAGTTAGGAGGCAGAGTCAAGATGGCAACATAGAAGCAGGAAAATTCTGTATCTCCATCCATAACCGCTTCAAATACTATAAAATATGACTATAAACAAATGTTAGGGATCCAGAACACACAAAAGTACAGAGAAACAAAGCTCCCACTGAAGGCAGCTCCACAGGTGGGATAGGAAGGGCTCATTGCAGATTGCTGGGAGCCAAAACCATGCTGGCCTGAAACTGTGGCGTGGCCCCAAGGCCACCAGGACAAGCTGCATCTAGAACCTGCAGGAGAGTGCATCAGCAGGGGCTGCGGCAAT
This sequence comes from Pseudochirops cupreus, assembly GCA_028627135.1. Classification (NCBI taxonomy): domain Eukaryota; kingdom Metazoa; phylum Chordata; class Mammalia; order Diprotodontia; family Pseudocheiridae; genus Pseudochirops; species Pseudochirops cupreus. The sequence continues at coordinate 943 of JAQQSU010003480.1, read as the reverse complement.
TTCCATAAGGAACAAGGACTAAGGGAAAGGTTAGTGGAACTCAGCTAAATCTGGGGGAAAAAAGCAAGGCCAGCCATCCACCACTTGGGCAAGGAAGCAGCAAAAGCAGAGGCCCTGCTGCCGCTTCCAAGAGGATTCCAGAATGCAGATTGCAGGGGGGGCCAAGCAGTCATTCAGAGGTGAAGTGCTCTTGCCTTAAGCTTCCTGGATTGGGATTGCGGTCTTGTGGTGGTCCTGAGGTGCATTTTCAGTGACCCAAAGCTGGTGGGGGCTACAGTGGTCTCCTAACAGCTCCAGCAGCTGCAAAATCCCCAGCAATTTGGGACAAAGCTCTCCCCTCTGGAAGCAGAGTTCCACAGAGCTAAAAAGTCAAGTAAATCACTGGCAACATGAGCAGGCAAAGGAAGCAAATTAAGAACAGCAATCCAACTTTAGATTCCTTTTTTTGGGGACAAAAAAGATCAAAGCATGGAATGGAGAGACAACACAGTCAGAAGTCTTGCACCATAAACTTCCAAGAAAAATGTAGTCTAGTTACAAGCTATAGAGCAGCTAAAAAAGGATTTTGAAAAGCAAATAAGAGAAGTAGAGGAAAAATTGGGAAGAGAAATGAGAATGATGCAAGAAAATCATAAAAAGAGAGTCAACAATCTGACTGAAGAATATAACACAAACAAAAAAAATAGATTAACTCAAATGGCAAAAGCCAATGATGAGAAGAATGCCTTAACAAGTCAAATTTGGGGAGCCAAGATGGTGGCGTAGAAGCAGCAACATATCGCAGCTCTCACATAGCCACCCCAAAATACCCATAAAATAGGACTCTAAACCAATCCTGGAACTCCAAAACGCACACAAAGATACTTCCCACTAAAGTCAGCTCGGCTAGGAGGAACCATATCAGCACTGCGAACCGAAACCAGCCTGGCCTGAAGCCGCGGCT
>JAQQSU010000348.1:0-26968 GCA_028627135.1 Pseudochirops cupreus | reverse complement strand
CCAATAATTTTTATTTTCCAAGTCAGTGGTTTTTTCAAGGAGATATTTCACATTTCCTTCTATTTTTTCATTTGTTTGTATCTGTTTAATAGTATCTTGATTTCTCATAAAGTCATTTGCTTCCATTTACTCCACTCTAATTCTGAAGGAATTATTCTCTTCAGAAAGCTTTTGAGATTCTTTCTCCGTCTGGCAAATTTGACTTTTTAAGGCATTCTTCTCCTCATTGGCTTTTTGTGCCTCTTTTGCCATTGAAGTTAAACTATTTTTTAAGGTGTTATTTTCTTCAGTCAGGTTGTTGACTCTCTTTTCATGATTTTCTTGCATCATTCTCATTTCTTTTCCCAATTTTTCCTCCACTTCTCTCATTTGGTTTTCAAAATCCTTCTTAAGCTGATCTGTAGATTTTAGGCAGTCTTCAATGTTTCTTGGAAGCTTTTGGTGCAGGAGTTCTGACTGTGCTGTCTTCCTCCCATTTCATGCTTTGATCCTTTTTGTCCCCAAAGAAGAAATATAAAGTTCGGCTGCTGTTCTTACTTTGCTACCTTTGCCTGCTCATGTTGCCAGTTAATTACTTGATTTTTTAACTCTGTGGAACTCTGCTTCCAGAGGGGAAAGTTCTGTCCCAAATTGTGGGGTTTTTGCAGCTGCTGGAGCTATTAGGAGGCTGCTGCAGCCCCCACCAGCTTTGGCTCACTGAAAATGCACCCCAGGACCACCACCTAAGACCATAATCTGGATTCAGGCCGTTTAACACAAGAGCACTTAGCCTCTGAATGATTGCTTGGCCCCCCTGCAGTCTGCAGGCCGGGAGCTCTGAAGCAGCCACGTAGAGGTGGCTGCAGGGCCACTGCTTCTCCCACTTCCTTGCCCTGGAGGCAGTTTGGCTGACAGCTTTTGTCCCCCAAGTTTAGCTGAGTTCCACTGACCTTTCACTTAGTCCTTGTTTCTTATAGCTTGATAATTCTGGAAACTGCCACAGCTGCCACTGATCCTCTCCTGAAGGCTCCAGCTGCAGCTCATCCAAGCCGCCCAGGGGCTAACCTGCATTTCAGGCTGGGCTGGTTTTGGCTTCCAGTGTGCTGCGGTGAGCCCTTCCTGCCAAGCTGCCTTCAGTGGGAGATGTGTTTTTCTGTATTTTTGTGAGTTTTAGAGCCCTAAAATTTGTTTAGAGTCATATTTTATGGGTATTTGAGGTGGTTATGTGGGAGCTGCAGAACCTTGTTGCTTCTATGTCGCCATCTTGGCTCTGCCCCCCACTCAGGAAAGAGAAATCATAAGGCACTTATTAAAGTTGAATTGTTTATGTTCCAATATGGAAAGATGATATTTGTAACTCAAGAGATTCTTCTCAATATTAGGGTAGTTAGAGGGAATATATATAGACAGAGGGCTCAGGATGAGTTGACCATGAAGGCATGATATCTAAAAAAGTAAAATTAAAGAGTGAGAGAGAGGAATGTATTTGGAGAAGGAGAAAGGGCGAGATTGAATGTGGTAAATTATCTTACATGAAAGAGGCAAGAAAAAATTTTTACAGTGGAGGGAAAGAGAGGGGAAATGAGAAAGAATGAGTGAACCTTCCTCTCATCAGAACTGAATTAAGAATGGAATAATGTACATACTCAGTTGTGTACAGAAACCTATCTTACCCTCTAGGAAAGACAAGGGGGGGTGATAGAAAGTAGAGTGGAAGGGTACAAGGGGCATGATAGAAAATAGAGCAGATTGGAGTAGGGTGTAATCAGAAGCAAATATTTTTGAGGAGGGACAGGGTGAAAGGCAAAAATAGAATAAATGGGGGGCAAGATAGGATGGAGGGAAATATAGTTAGTCTTTTATAATATAACTATTACAGAAATGTTTTTTATGACTACACATATATAACCTGTATTGAATTGCTTGACTTCTTAGTTAGGGTGGGGCAGGGAGAGAGAGAGAGAGAATTTGGAAATCAAAGTTTTAAAAACAAATGTTAAAAATTGTTTTTACATGTAACTGAAAAATAAGATACATAGGCAATGGGGTATAGAAATCTATCGGATCCTATAGGAGAATAGAAGGGGAAGGAGACAAGAGAAAGTGGGCAGGTGATAGAAGAGAGAATAGAATAAGGGGTAAGGGGACTAAGATGGAGGGAGATATGGTTATCAATACTAACTGTGAAAAAAATTAAGCAAGTTTCTCTGATAAAATTCTCATTTCTCCAACATATAGAGAATTGTCAAATTTATAAAAATAAGAGCCAATTCCCAATTGATAAAATTAATCAAAAGAGATAATCAGTCTTCAGATGAAGTAATCAAAGCTATATATATCCATATGAAAAAAATTCTGACTCACTATTGATTAGATAAATGCAAGTAAAAACAATTGTGAGGTACTACCTCATATCTGTACGATTAGACAATGGCACAGAAAGCGTAAATGATAACTGGTGGAGGGGATGTCGGAGAAATGAGACATTAATGGATTGTCAGAGTGGTGTATTGATAAAACCACTCTAAAGAGCAATTTGGAACTATGCCTATAAACAATATAACCTATGGCTATAAAACTATGCCAACCCTTTGACAAAGCAATACCACTACTAGGTTTGTATCCCAAAAGAGACAAAAAATCAAAAAGGAAGAGGACATACATGTATAAAAATGTTTATAGCAGCTCTTTTCAGGGGATAAAGAATAGGAAATTGAGGGGATGAACATCAATTGGGAAATGGCTGAATAAGTGTGGTATATAATTATGATGTAATCCTATTGTACTATAAGAAATGATGAGCAGGACACTCTCAGAAAAACCTAGAAATACTTACATGGTTTGCTGCAAAGTGAAATGTACTGTGTATAAAGTAATAGCAGTATTGTAAGATGATCAGCTGTGAATGACTTAACTATTCTCAGCAACGTAATGACCCATGACAACTCTCAATGACTTACAATGAAAAATACTATCCATCCCCAGAGAAAGAACTGATGGTGTCTGAATATAGATTGAAAGAACTTTCGTGGCTTTTTTCACTTTATTTTTCTTGAGTTTTTTTTGTCTGTTTTCTTTCACAACGTGACTATTATGAATATTTTTGCATGACTAAACACATATAACCTATATGGAATTACTTGCCTTTTGAATGGGTGAGGGTGAGGAGGAAGAAAGGGAGCGAATTTGGAAATCAAGGTTTTACAAAGAAATATTTTAAAAATAGTTTACATGTAACTGGGGGGAATTAAATAATAAATGCAAATTAATTGTAGACAGCTGAATGTACGCTAAAACTGTGTATAAGTGCTCTGACGCCCCTCTCCTGCTCTCGGATACATGGAAAACACTGAAAACACAAAGCATGGCTTAACCACATGTCAGATTTTTATGACTCTCTATGCCCATAGTTCCACTCTGCTGATGAGACCTCATACAGAACTGAAATGTAGTGTTTTCTCACCTAAACGCATCAGAAGTTCTGCCCAGCTCCCTGATACCCACGGCTCAACCTTCAAGAAGAAAACTGGTCTCATTAATAAAAAAAAAACAGCTCATCAATTCCTTAATAGGACTAATGAGGGGTCTTGCTAATAACAACTACTGTTGTCAGATATCAGAATAAGAGATATGAACCCACATATCACACTAGGAAGAAATCTACCCATTTGTGTAAGCAGACACATAGCTCCTTTCCTGCCATGCTGTACCCCATTAGGATCAAGGTAAAAGAACCACAGAATGGACACACCACTCTGTTTATCCAGGACCTTATGTTACTATATCATTTGGCAAATAAAAATGCAAGATGAATTCTGTTGTACGAATGTCCTGACTTGGGGATCTCACTCTGGTTTCCAAATCTAAATCCAGAGTTAATCCCCATGCCATTTAATCTGGGAAGATGTGTGAGTGGCATACATATGCACACACATACATATGCACACACATACACACAAACATACCTATAGGTAGAGATATATACATTTATATATATGTGTGTGTATGTATGTATGTGTGTATGTATGTATGTATGTATGTATGTATATGTTCTGGTCTCCATACATATGACCAGAATTCTTAGTAATCGCAATGCTATTGACACCACAAAGCTCCCTTTAGATATTCCTCCAAAGCCCTGGAATGCTGATTCTGTATCTGTGCAGCTATCAGAGATAAATAATATTGAGTGAAGCTATGAAATCATTAACATAAGGAGTGTGAGTATAAACGGAAAGAGCCCCTCAGTCATTACCCTGTTAAAGTAATGTCATAATAAAAGCTAGAATCACCTCTTCCTCTATTTCTGTTCCATGAAACCATCCCTACTTCGGTTCCTGGTTCCAGTCTAACAAAGCAGTCACTTATGTGTCTGGCCAATAATGACAAAGGCCTGAAATGCAGGTTAGCCCAGCACCAAGGTCAGTGCTCATAGCAGATTCCTTCCAGTCTTTAAAAAGAGAACTACTTTCTGAAAGGAAGGTCCTCATACTACATGAAGCTATGTGTCTTCTGTCCACTTTAACAGGGTCACTGACAAAAGGGGTAAATGACCTCTTTGTATGAAAATATTTATAGTAGATAGTTTTTTAGTGGCAAAAAAATTGGAAATCAAAGGGATGCCTATCAATTGGGGAATGGCTAAACAAGCTACGGCATATGATTGTAATGGAATATTATTGTGTTGCAAGAAATGATAACAGGATAATTTCAGAAGAACCTGGAAAAATTTACATGACCTGATGTATAATGAAGTGAACAGAACCAAGAGAAAGACAGCAATATTGTTCAATGAAGAACAATTTAGCTCCTCTCAGCAATACAGTGATCCAAGAAAATCCCAAATGACTAATGATGAGGCATATCACCTGCCTCCAGGGAAAGAACTGATGTTGACTGAATACAGACTGAAGCGGCTATTTTCTCTTTCTTTCATTTTTTCTTTTATTTGATTCTTCTTGTACAAAATTACCAATACGGAAATGCTTCACATAATTGCACATGGATGACCTATATCTGGGTGCTTCCCATTTCAGGGAGGGGGAGAGTAGGGAGGAAGGGATAGAATTTGGAATGCAAAACTTTTAAAATGTGTTAAAAAATAAAAGTTTGATAAAAACCATGTCACTGGCCAATTTCTGAGCAATATCAGGAATTTACTCCAGCACCTGTACATCCCTAAAAGTCCTTATGGTGCTATTAGCACAGCTTCGTAGACACTCCCGAAGACCTGCAGCTTTTGTGCCAGTGCTCACATTCAGCTTTCCTTGCTCCAAATAACACTCTTCCCAATAACTTGAGAACTAAGATGAAAGAAGTAAATAATTTTGAAAGGTGAAATACATAGAGTAAGATGTAATAGACTGATTGATCGTTCAGCTGGACAACCAGGAATGTAAGTGTTAGTCACAACTCTTGTACCACTTTACTATGTAACATTGAGCAAACATTTAATTTCTATGATCTTCCATGACCTTATCTGTGTAATGGGTGAGTGTATCCAGATTACCTATTAGAGCCTTTCATGGATTGGCAGTTAAATGATTCCAGTTCTATTCTTGTCTTACAATCTGGAGGATGTTCCAGGAGAGATTCACCTTTCCAGATGACTGAGACACATGCATGGTACAGGGACAAGATTGTTAACTGATAGGAAGAAGACCTGAGGTTAAATCCTGCCGCAAAACTTATTAGCTGCATAATCTTGGACAAGCAATTTTCTTTTCTCAATCTCAGAATCCTCCTCTGTAAAATGGGGAGTAATAACGGCACCTGCCTTATGGGTTTGTGGTAAAGATCAAACGAACATATATGTAAAGCATTTTTAAAACTTGAAGTACTTCAGAAACTCTGCTATTACTGTTGCTGCTGTTTGATTATGATTATTTTAATTGTCAAAGGCATAGGATATGTCAGGTTCAATACCACTCACCTGTGGAAAGTTGTAGAGGTCAAGCAGGGTCCCCATCTGGACAGAGAGAGCTGATGTGACTCCACCAATGACAGCCACAGACTTGTCCTGCTCCCTGCAGCTATAGTTAGGAATGAGCTGACCCTGCCCAGACAACCACCGCAGGGAGCTCTCCAAGGTCTTCTCATCACTGTGATAGGTGTTGTAGATGTGAAATCCTAAGGAAATGTTGGGCAACAGTTTGGGATCCCTGTTAATCTCCTCTACAGCAAAGACAAGAGCCAAGGCCCACTGGTAATTTTTGTGCAGCCACCTATGGGGGTGAGGACCATAGAACATCAACAAAGCCTTCAAAAAAAATGTTTTTCTGGAGGATGACTGCCCTAGACATGTGAAAGAAGACCAAGAACTCCAACAGTTGTTCATCTCATTGCATTTTATTAAAAATCACCATCTCCATGTGCCTTGTTCCTATAGTGTTTCCTTTTTGTGATTCCTGAGATGGTGAGGACTATTGGCTTTAAGTTCTTATGTGACTCTGCCTGCCCAAGTCAGTCACTCATTCCACAAATAGATATTGAGCATCCAGTAAGTACTAAATTCTGTAAAGAATCTGCATAGTCCTTGACTCTAAAAGGCTTGGCTATAGCAGGACAGATAATAGCTAGAACAGTAACTATAATACAAGCTATCAGGAAATATGTTCAAGGTGAATGGCACTGAAGTCTAAGGAAACTGAGAAGAGAGAAGCCCCATCCCCTTGAAGAAATAAGAGAAGGCTTCCTGGAGGGCATCGTGGCCCATGTAAGGAGAGGATGATTTTGATGTTTGGGTGTTTGGTGAAGAGGTCATTCCAAGAGGAGGAAAGGACACAAAAAAACTCACAGACATGGGAGTAAGAGGTGCTGCCCATTTAGATCCCCAGTGTCTTCCTCAGATCCTGCCTGATATCTCCAATGGAAGATGAGGTTCTGACTCAGGCTTCCCTCTATCCTCACTGCCTGCCCCTCCTGTATGGGGACTTAGAAGAGCAGAAAAGCATAGCCATTTTAAAGGTTGTGACTTAGTACCAGGTTTTAAACCAGGGAGCCAATAACAAAAAACAAATATCGCTCTTATTTTGGCAATGATTTTACATATATCCAACCCAGTAAGATTTTTCCAGCAGCTGCCACTTCTCAGTTAATCTGGGCCATTTTTATTGGAGGCAGAAGGTGAGCACAACAGAATCCCAAGTCCTACCTCACTTAACAGGATAAGAGCCACAGAATTTTCAATTTGTTCTTGAGATGTCACTGGCTACATTTCAGAGAATTTGAGAACCTGTGTTTGTTTTTTTCTTCTTATTTTATTTTCCATTAAATTAGAATAAAAGAGGACAGAATTATAGCCTCACCAAGGAGTGCTGTTCTCAAGACAAAATCCAGAGACTGCATAGAGATTAAAATGGCATTTGAAATAGAACAGGATTTTTGTTTGAAGTTTCACCAAGGCATGGTAGAACCTTCTTTTTCCTCTAAGCCAAAACACTAATTCTGCCTAGTTGGTGAATAATAAAGAAATGAGAAAAAGCTTTTTAAAGTATGGAAAATGTAACCAATGATTTAATGATTGTCTTCTAGACAAAAAATCATGACATAAATTCTTCTCATTTATAAGTGGAAAGAAAGGTATAAAGGGAAATAAAATTCAGAGACATTACAAGGTGCTGGAAAATAAGAGAGATTTACAGGAGTATTTAGTGATAAGAAAGTACAGAAGAAGAAATGAGAATGTTCATTTGCCAAATAATCATCTGATATTTCACATAGTCTGTCTCCCACAACCAGAAGAGTCAGCTGCTAATCTGATTTCTTCAGCTGTTACAAAGTGCAATTCTCCAGGAATTACTGAATTTAAGTCAGAATCCCTTTTCAGCAGTGCAGACTTACAGAGCCTTGTGTGTGAATCTGCATTGCTACACACAGAGATCCTGTGATGTAAATGGGGATTTCTGCAAAAACCTGATACAGGAGAAAACCCAAAGCTAAGGGCTGCCATCAGCATCAATGTCAATACAGTTCATCAAAGTACCAGATAGGAGACTAAGTTCCATTACTCTTGGATGCCTTGATTTCAGCAAAACTGACTTAGAGAAAGAACAGCAAGTCCCTCCCATATGACCTGGAGAAAACCAGAACATTGCAGACATCAGTAAGCAATAGCAGGCATTCCATAAAGACATTTTTACATCTCATTCAGCACTTGTTACAGCTGTATTCTGGTTATACCACTCTCTTCCAAATGAACTCAAATCTCCTGAGCCCTCAGCTTCATGTTCTTTCCCAGGCTTATTTAGTCAGCTTTGTTGTGGTTCCTAGCCTGGGCTACTCTGACTACCATGAACACGTCATCAAAGAAAATGATTCACACACTCACAAGAGTGAGAAGATCTGCCAACATATTTTCCACTGGCAGTGTGGGTGGGAAGAACGGAAAACGTTTTCTCTGAAGAAGGAAGTTCTGTGACTCCGTAAAATGTTGTGCTCACTTAATATCTGATGGACAGATGTAGAGAGGAAATAGGAGACCCTTCATTTCTATGGATGGGGCAGACAGTTCCTTGTCCAATATCAGTACACTTAACAAGGATAACTGTGCTTGAGAATGTAAAAGGGGAACTGGCCTGAAGAACTTCTGCTTCAGGGGATTAGCCTAATTCCAGAGGAGGATGGGATATAAGGACTTTCATTAGGTCCATTGCTTAATATCAACAAAAGGTCAGGACAGGAAAGGTAGACTGATAAAAGACTGAGTCTGCTCAGGACTGATTTTCTTGGTATAAGCCTTGTGGATAGTAGAGTGAAAGAGAAAGTAGAGGAGAGAGGTTTCCTCTATTTGCCTTGGAAAGACAATCAGATGTAGGGGAAACTGACAAGAATGTGAAAAATTGGGGTGGCTAGGTGATCAGTGAATAGAGAACCTGCAGCACAGGAGGACCTGAGTTCAAATCCAGCCTCAGACACTTAACACTTATTAACTGTGTAACCTTGGGCAAGTTACTTTACCCCAATTGCCCTGCCTTCCCTCTTCAAAAAAGACCTAAAAATCCCAATCAAGAATGTAATAAATTCAGTGATAAGAAGAAGGGGAGAATACCCATTGCCTCGTGCTGCCTGAGGCTACCCTTCTGCTCCCTCTAGAAAGACCCATTTTAATCATCACAGTGAGGAACTTACTGATAAGGCTTACAAGCTGTGTTGGGAGGACTTTCAAACAGCTCTGCTCCTGTTATGCTGTTGACTTCAACTGAGAACAAGGGTAAAAAGATCCCAATCAGCAGGTCCCCATCTTGGGAAACAATGGGGTTTATCTGGTGGAAACAAGGAAGCGTCACTGTCCTGTGCCCAGAACCTGGAAGCTGCAGCAGCAGAGATATGAGAAGGAAGGAAAACAGTTGGGGATTTTTCTGAATATGGGGCAACATCTCCCTCAATATTAGCCAAATCAAGGAGCTGCTCAGACCAGAGCAAAGTCAGCCTCCTCAGTCATGGACAGATGAGGAACTTTCCAACATCAGAAATGGCCTGTCCTTGTGGAGATGCTCAGGCTTTGATCTGCCTGCCCCACCTGAGGAAGCACAATGGGACGTTACTCAGGTCCATGTCCTAGACAAGGACAATTGTGCAAGATGAATGGATCTTTTATAGTTTCATGAGCAGTTGGAGTGATCTCTGTCTCCCAGCACCCTTAATGTTAGATACTTACAGGGCCCACTCCTCCTGTCTAGTCTCCACAGGGAAGTCTTAGTCCTTGAAGATCTCTGGGGACGAGACTGCCTGGGGCTTCTCCAGCTGAGTCTCTGCATCTATGGAGAAAACAGAAGTACAAAATTATGTTTTGGATTGCCTTTCCCTTGTTCCCAACAGAGGGGAAAATCCAAAAGTGTTTTTCCAGGAAAATAGTTTCTTTGTTTTGGGTTCAGCAAATGGACCACGATGATTAAAACTCATGAAAAATTCCTTGATAAGTGACAAGATTTTTGTAAAAAGCTTTCAATTATGGCAACCAATAATGCTAGCAAACCTGTAAGAATTATGGTCCTGATGCCCCTCACTTCCCTGTACCAAGTGCAACGTAAGCCATGTCACACACACGAGACTCAGTATTATCTATCCTAAAGACCTGTTGGTTGGTTGGTTGGTTGGTTGGTTGGTCGTTGTCCATCATTTGAGAAGAGGACCAGAATGACATTAATGTATTACAGTCAAGTTACAATGCATCCAACTGTGGTTGATTAAAAGGAGGTTGTATCAGACTGGCTAATATGACAGAAAAGGAAAAGGATGGATGTTGGAGAAGATGTGGGAAAATGGTGATACTAATGCATTGTTGGTGTAGTTGTGAAATGATCCAACCATTATGGAGAGCAATTTGGAGCTATGGCCAAAAAGCAGTTAAACTGCACACGTGCTTTGGTCCAACAATACCACTAGTAGGTCTCTATCCCAAAGAGATCATAAAAAATGGAAAAGGACCTATATGCACAAAAATATTTATAACAACTCTTCATGGTGGCAAAGATTGAGAAATTGAGGGAATGCTCATGATTTGGGGAATGACAGAACAAGTTGTCATATATTAATCTAATAGAATACTATTGTGCTATAAGAAAGGATGAGCAGGCAGATTTCAGAAAAACATGGAAAGAATTGCATCAGCTGATGAAAGGAAAGTGAGAAGAACCAGGAGACCACTGTGCACAATAATAGTAATGTTTTGTGATGATCAACTAGGATAGACTTGACTCTTCTCAGCAATACAATGATCTAAGACAAGTCTTAAAGACGTGCAATAGAAAATGCCATTCACATCCAGGGGACAAAGTATGACGTCTAAATGCTGATAGGAGCATACTGTTTTCACCTTTTTTGTGGCCTTTCCCTTTTGTTCTGTTTCTTCTTTCAGAACATTACCAATGTAAAAGTGGGTTTACATGATTGTATATCTATAACTTCTGTCAGATGAGGTCCTGTCTGTGGGAGGGGGGATAAGGTGGAGGAAGGGAGAAAAAAAATTGAATCTCAAAATCTTATAAAAAATAAAGATTGAAAACTAAAAAGAGACTATGAGGGGAAACGGAGCTAAGATGGCGTTGTAGGAGCAGCAAGGTACTGCAGCTCCCACATAGGCACTTCAAATACCCATAAAATATGACTCTAAACAAATTTTAGGGCTCTAAAACGCACACAAATACACCTCCTGCTGAAGGCAGCTTGGCTCAAAGGGACCATCTCAGCACCAGGAGCCGAAACCAACCCACCCTGAAACCATGGCGTGACCCCGGGGCTGCCAGGATGAGCCGAGCTGCAGCTGGAGCCTTCAGGAGACTGGATCAGTGGCAGCTGCGGCAGTTTCCAGAATTATCAAGCCATAAGAAACAAGGACTAAATGAAAGGTCAGTGGAACTCAGCTAAACTTGGGGGACAAAAGCTGTCAGCCAAACTGCCTCCAGGGCAAGGAAGCAGCAGAAGCGAGGCCCCGCAGCTGCCTCCACATAGCTGCTTCAGAGCTCCTGGACTGCAGACTGCAAGGGGGGGGAAGCGATCGTTCAGAGGCCAAGTGCTCTTGCGTTGAGCGGCCTGGATCTGGCTTGTGGTCTTGGGTAGTGGTCCTGGGGTGTGTTTTTAGTGAGCCAAAGTTGGTGGGGGCTGCAATTACAAAATGACAGAAAATGTAAGATAGACAAACAGAAGCATTTGACTATGAATTTGGCTGTAAAGGAAATCAGAATGCTTATCTACAAAAGACACATCCAATGAATCTTATAGTCTTGTTTCTTACCACCAGAAACAGGTTCAGCTGCTAACCTGTTACTCCTCAGCTCTCACCAAGGGAAACCATCCAGCAGTTAATGTATTTTGGTCTGAATTCCAATTCTTCAGTGCAGACTAACAGAGGCTTATGTATGAGTGTTGTGTTGCTACACACAGTGTTCCTTCTATGAAAATCAGGGTTTCTGTAAAGGGAATTGATAGAGAAGAAAACACAAAAATAAGGCCTGGCCAGTTGCACAAATGTCAGTCCAGCTTCTCCTGGATACCTCCAGTTCAGCAAAAGTGACCTAGAGAAACAACAAGCCCTTCACATATCATGTGAAGAAAACCAGAATATTCCAGACATCACTGAGCAATAGCAGGCATTTCATAAAGACATTTCTAAATCTCACCCAGAACGTGTCATGCCCACAGCCTGGGTAGACCTCTTTCTTCCCAATAAGCTCAAACCTTCTGAGTCCTCAGTTTCAGGTTCTGTCTAACCAGATTTGTTGGGGTTTCCTCAGTTGGATTGCTCTAACATGACCATTTAGATTCTGACAATAAGCTCAAACTTTCTGAGTCCTCAATTTCAGGTTCTGTCTAACCAGATTTGTTGGGGTTTCCTCAGCTGGACTGCTCTAACATGACCATTTAGATTCTGACAAGAAGAGTAGAGGAAAATGATAAATTCCCAACACTCACAAGAGGGAGAAGATATAATAGTATATTTTCCACTTCTGGGGAAGTGAGAGGAATACATCTTCACTGAAGACTCCCTAAATGGTTGTGCTCACTTGTTTTCAGATGGTCAAATGTAGAGAGGAAATATGGGAACTTTCACTGCTGTGGATGGGGTAGGTTCCTCCTTGCCCAGTATCAGTACAATCAGTAGCAATAACTTTATCCCAGGATGGAAAATGATCACAGGTTTCAAGAATTCCTGCTTCTTCAAAGTACTAACTGAATTCCAGGAGGCCTGGTTTCTAGGTACCATCATTACATTCACTGCTTAAATATCAAGATGAAGTTAGGCCAGGGAAGGCAGGGTAATAAAGACTGAACCTGCTCAGGACTGGGCTTCCTGGGTATGGGCCATTTGGAGGGGAGTGTGACTGGAGATGTAGATGGCAGAGGTTGACTCTATTTAAATTTGAAGGTCAATCAGACATAGGGTTAACTGCCAAGGATAGGAAAACTTTCAGAAACGAGAAAGGGAAAGAGTACCCATTGTCTCATGCTGCATGGTCCTGCCTTGTAGCTGCATTTTAAGGACCTCTTTTAATCATTGCCATGAAAACAAGGCCAGACAGGAAGATAGACAAGAATAAGGCTTACAAGTCTTGTTAGAAGGACGTCCAAAGAGTTCTCCTGTTATCCTGTACACTTCAACTGAGAACAAGGATGAAAAGATCCCAATCAGTAGGTCTTCATCTCAGGAAACTACAGGGTTAATCTGGTGGAAGCAGGAAAGCTTCTCTGTCCTGGGCCCAGAGCCTGGAAACTTCAGCATCAGCAATACGAGGAGGGAAGAAAGTAATTGAGAAATACTTTTCTGAATATGGGGTATCAGTTCCCTGAAAATCAGCCCAAGTTCCAAGCCTGGGGAAACCAACAAGTCACTCAGACCAGAGAAGTCAGCTGCCTCAAAAATGGACTGATGGGGAGCTGTCCAGCACCAGAAATGATGTGTTCTTCTGGAGATGCCCAGGCTTTGGTCTGCCTGCCCCAACAGAGGAAGCACAATGAGACATTACTCAGGTCCATGTCCAAGACAAGGACAATTGTGCAAGATGAATGGATCTTTTATAGTTTCATGAACATTTGGAGTGAACCCTGTGTCTCAGCACATTTATTGTTAGTGACAGGGACAACTACCACCAGTCTAGCCTCTGCAGAGAAGTCTTGGTTGAGGAAGAACTATGGGAACCAGACTACCTGGGGCATCTCCAACTGAGAGTCTGCATTCAGGGGAAAAACATAAGTTTAAAATGATGTTTTAGACTCTCTTTCCCTTGATCCCAGCAGAAGCTATAGTACAGAATTGCCTTCCTAGGAAAGTATTTTCTGTCACCTGGGTTAAGTAAATTACCAATGTGGTCTGAACCTCATGGAAAATTCCACATTAGGTGATAAAGTTTTTTTTGTAAAAGACCTTACATGATGCCAGTTTCCCTGATAGCTCCTAATCTTAGAGCCTTAATGTCCCCCCTCTTCCCTGTGCTAGGTATTATGTAAGCCTCATGCTCAGGAATCAGGAATCTATTCAGAAGTTCCGTTATATTATGCTGGTTGGTTGCTGTGTCTCAAACAGGACCAACATGACATCATGTTGGAGACAAATTATAGTGTCCAGCTGTGGCTGATCAGCTGAATATGAGTTTATAATGCTCTACCACAAGTCAGGCACAAATAGTGTACATGAAAATTTAAGGTGGAGTAGTCTTGAAATTCTAGGCTCTCTTGTTTCTCTTGATCTACCACAATGCACACAAATCCCCTCTACTATTTCTCTCTCCACTCTTTGGACAGGATCATAGCATTACAGCCTCAGAGATAGAAAAGAGCCTCAAAGGCTACTTTGTCCATAAGGTTCATGATAAAATTCCACTCCCCAGTGACTAGCCTTTCAAACACATGCTGACTCACATTCCCTACCTGAGTAAGGGTATAGGGACACAATCTGGGGAAACACATTTTGTTCTTGTGATGATCGGATTAAAGAATTTAGAGTCATTAGAGACCCTGAGGTAATCTGATTTGATGTCTTCATTTTAGAGGTGAGGAAACTGATAACCAGGAAAGTAAAATGACTTGTCTGCATTTATGTGATATTGAGCAGATAAATTCTGATCTTTTGATTCCAAGGCTAATACTCTTCCTACTACCCATTACTGCCCCCTAGAGAACTGCACCAGCATAGCATGTCCATTCAGAATTCTAGTGAATGTGCATCTATCTATCAATCCCCATTACAAGTACTCTATCTTTAGGGATTGCCAGAGTTATAAGGTACCTCAGAAATTATTAAGCACAAGACATCTTAGACATAACTGAAAATTCTAGGATGTGGGGTTAAATTCAGCAGGAGAGGGGAAGGGATAGAAACCTTGGGATAGCCTGAAGTCCTTGGTTGAGACACCAGGCTATCTCAATATGGCCATTGATCATGGGCATCCCATGTGGCCTGGGGGAGGAAGATGAAGGACAGTGGTAGGAATTAATGAATGACTAGAGGAATGGAATGAATGAATGAATGAAAATGAGTTTTATTATTCATTATGTTACATGCTGGTGACATAAATACTAAAGTAAAGGCAGTCTTTGATCTCAAGATGCTTGCAATCTAATAGAGACACAATACAGGTAGAAAAGTAGTGGCCATGGGAGTATACTTTACCATGGACAGTTAAAGGAATTGTAAATGGCAAATGAGTAGCAGGTAAAGTGAAGCATGGCTGGCTATGAGCCTAAACACAGTAAGTGACTTAAGGCCATCTCCAAACTGGAGAACAGATCTTCATGGTGAGAGTGAAGCAGTGAAGAGGTTAAGTCCATTGGCCAAATTTTCAAGGAGACCAAGAAGTGAAGCAGGCAGGTTTCCCTCATCAAGTGTAGTTTAGTCTGAGGAACAGAGAAGCCTAAAACTCCTCTTTCCCCTCTTCAAAAAATTCCCAGGTATAATATGTTCATCACACATGGTAATCATGTTAGTGATCCCGAGGCCCAGGCACACTTCCAGGTACTCATACCATGAGGAAATGCCCTGAAAATCGAAATCTGTCTAACCATACCCTAAAGAGAAGAATGCAGTGGAAATTCAAAACTCCAGTATTCAATAATCAATGTTTCAGGTGGAGAGGCTCTTCCGGGCATCCTCCCCAAAGCTTAAGTCCAATGCTTATTCCCAAGGAGTCAACAACACATGGAACAAAGTCTCTGGTGCTTGGTAGGTCATCACTGACACTGGTGGTTCCTTCAAGTGACTCTCTATGACTTGGGGCAATGGTTCTCAAAGAGTGGTCTATGGATCCCTGCAGGTCCCTGAGACCTTTTCAAAGAGTCAATGAGGCCACAGCTATTTTCACAATAAGAAGGTGCCATTTGCCATTTCCACTCTCATTCTCTTCCACATGGACAGAAGAGTTTTCCAGAGTCTCCATGACCTGAGAGTGAAAGCTTTAACTGCAAATATGAAGACTCTCCTTGACAGAATTGAACTGTGGTATTATTAATGGAGGAGATTACAGACATGGCTTCACTTGCTACTCTACCTCTATTAATCCAATATCCACATCAGCTAATCATGAAAGATCTTGTGAATTCTTGGCCACAAACATGGCTGATGCTGAAATATTCCCAGTGATGAATAACTTTGTTGGATCCCATTGTTTATTCTGGAAGAAGTATCTTGACATTTGCACTAATGGTGCAAAATCAATAGTGAGTAATGCTGCTGGATTGTTAGCACCAAAGAGGAAGTGGCACCAAATCTTACCAGTATTCCCTGATGCTTCTCTCAGTTTTACAAATGTCCATTTCCATTCACAATGTGTTGGATGAACTAGTGAAGATGATTAACTAGATTAAAGCTCAACACTTCTGCATATATCTTTTGAAAATTCTTGGATGAAATGGGAAGGTCATCTAAAACCTCTATTTCTTCCTTGTGTACAATGGTTTTCTGAATGAAGGATCATTTGAGTGATCAGCTGAGCTAGCCTTTTTTTTTCATAAAACATAATTTTTACATGAAAAAATGAGTGATAAATAAATTTCTTCAGAGTTTGGTATCTGGAAAATATTTTCTCAAACATATCCATGGTTGATGGATACAGTAGAGAGAGCCCTGAGCCTGGAGTCAGGAAGACATAAGTTCTAATCTGGCCTCAGATATTTACTGGCTGTGTGACCTTGGGCAAGTCACTTCTCTGCTGTTTGCTTCAGTTTCCTCAAATGTAAAAGGGGCTTCATGGTAATAGCTACCTCACAGGGCCATTATGAGGGCAAAATGTGGTAATATCTATAAAATGTGGACCAGAGTGCTTTGCATGTTTTAGGTGCTGGAAAGCAAGTAATAGCACTTTTTGTCAGGGATAAAATTTGACTGCCTAACAAACGGTATTTATGGAGAAATCGCACAAGGCAAGTGCTCACATGGAGGCAGAGGAAGCAGTTCAAGGACACTCTCAAGGTCTCCCTGAAGAGCTGCAGCACTGATTGTGAGGCATGGGAGATGCTGGTGCAGGACCACCCAGCATGATGCCATCTATCAAAGAAGGTGCTGTCCTCCATGAGCAAAGCAGAAGCACAGGAGCTGTCCAAAACCAGAGACATTTCCATTCCTAATGCTCCAAAGGAGTTTATGTACCTGACCTGTAGTACAGCCTTCTGAGCTCATATTGGACTGATCAGCCACGCCTGAACACACTGTACCCTGTGAGGTTCAGAAAATATGTGCAAGATTGCAAGCGGTTGTGTCATGGCACAGGGAAGTATTTGAGACCTGCGAATTAGTTGGGTCACGCGGAGGTCAGAGCATATTGCACTGTTCCCAGCCAGGGGATACTGCATTGCTCAAGATTCTCTTGCATGAGGTTACCTGTTGTTCCTGATTGGTGTCTCCACACCCTGGGGCCTTCATACCCTTGTAACTGCACTCCCCTTCTCACAATTCTGTTCAGCTGGGCTCTGTCATGTGTGGTAGGTGGATCTGGGAGTTATATAAGATCTAAGACTTGGAGATATCTTTGAAGCCTGCCTTAAGATATGGCTTTAAGACTTCCCCAAAGACAGACCTTAATAAACCTTTTCTTTTTGGACCTCAGAGCCATGACTCTTTTGTTCTAAAAGGTATGCTAGTGTCAATTAGTAGGGTGAGTAACCAGTTGCCCCTGATGGCAAATTAGGGTACTCTGAAAGAGAACCCTGACAAGTGGTGCCCAGAACAGGGACACCAGGGATTGGGAAAGGAGCAGGGATGATACGATGGCCGGCGGAGATGACTCTCAAAGAGGATCCTCTCTGAGAGGACAGAAGAGCCTGGGAATAGTTGCTGCAGGGCTTGGCCCAGAAGCCCAGTATGGGGGATAAAGTGATGAAGGATCAGGATTTAGAGGTGTATGCCAAACAGGTTGAGACGCTTGTTAAACAGCAAGACTTGAGCGTTTCACTCAAAAGGGCACAAAAATTTGTGGAAGATATTTTACAGGTCTCTCCATGGCTACCGCTTTGCATAAAGGCTTGTGGGTGTTTGAGGATTGGGCTTGCTTTGATTGTGGAAGGTCGGGTCGCTTTGCTCCACAATGCAGGCTCAGGAAACCCCTGGGGCACCCCTCTTGTGGATCCCACAATAAATTTTGCAAGTGGCTACAGGCTAAAGTACCCATTACCTATGAGGAGATGCAGTCTCCTGAATGGGAGTCTCTGCCAGCTGAGATCCAGGTGGCTGGGATGGGGAGGAGTCACCTCGGCATATATTTCACAGTTGAAATGGGAGAAGGAGGGACTCCAGCTTTTCCCAATTTCTGCTGTTTTTCTGTGGAGTATATTAATGCTATGTTTAGCATCAGAACTGAAAAGTGCCAGAGGTGGCCTGAATGCATTGGTATGATACAGCTGTTTCTAATGTTATCAAGTAAGTTTCACCTGGCTTCTGTTACTATCTGGAGAGATAGCAGCTTTTAAAAAATTTTTCAGGAGATCTCCTATAAATTCTATGTGAAGCTTTTGGATCCATTTTGTTTATTTGTGTCTCTCTGTTTTGTCTCTATGTCTTTATGTGAGTGAGTGTGTGAGAGTCATTTGTCATTTTGTCAAAAATGTGTAAATAGAAGTTCTGAGACTTTCAAAGGTTTAAAAACCTCCTTGCCTTCATTCCACTCTGACCAAGTGGAGTAAAGGAAAGGTGATGAGAAATAATACGGGAATTTTCCCTTAGATTGAAAAGAAAAAGGTAATGAACCATTCCCTGACTCACCTATGAGAGGAAAAAAAAAATTTGAGTTTCAATTTGAACTTATTTTGGTCATTTTAAGGGAAATGTGAAAAAGTGAATTAATACCATTCATAAACTTGTGCTAAGATAAATCAGAATACTATACTAATTGGCATTTGGGCAAATTGGAGTTTTGCTGAAGAAACATCTAAACAGTGAGAGCTTCAGGTTCCCCAGTTTTGGGGAAGTGGAACAAGGCGCCCTCTGAGAATTTTTTCAGAAGTTCTACTCCGTTTGAGTGGGGGATTGAGAAGCATTTCACTCTCTATATTCTCAGGAATAAACATAAACACAAAAGCACAAGGTAAAATTAATTAATTTTAAGAGAGAGTACTGCAGAAACAATAGAGAATTTAAGTTCTTATTTTTTGCCCACTGGCAAAAATGCTGAGGCACCCTGAAGCCCACACCTTGTTTAGATAAGCAAATGAACCTCTCCATTCAGCTGTGAGGAGAGGAGAAAATCAAAAAAATTTTTTAGCAGCTTTTGCTTAACTATAGTAAAAATTCAAGTGTAAGACAGAAGTAGTGTTATCAGAAAAATTTTAAGTTGAATTTTGTTGGGAACAAAAGATGTGGAATTTATTTAAAAACAGGTCACTTGCATTCTGTAATGTATATATATGCCCTATAGAAAACCAGGTATTTACACCTTTACCTATAGTGAATGTACTAACAGCACACTAAAGGCGATTCTCGCTAAACAAAAAAGGGGCCCCATCAGACAGAAACTTATAGATCTGGCACTATCACCAAAATTCGAAAATGACACTGGCTATGAGACATCTTTTGTGCCAGAGAAGACAGCTACATGTCCTGCCCCCGGTTAAGGCTAATGCTGGGGAACAAGCTATGGTCCAGAAAGAAGTGTGCATGGGCCCTTAGGAAACAACCATAAGGGGAGAAGGGTATGTTTATGTTTCCACAGAATATGGGCCATGCTGATATCCTGTCTGAAGGATCCAGGTCATCCCACAGCAGCAACAAAAGGAAGCAGAGGAAGAAAATGAGACTCAAAAGGCAACCGAGGCAGAGGAGAAGCCAAGCTAAGACCATGCAACAGCTGTGTTTCGCACTGATTGTGCTGTCTCTTGGGACTGAGGCTTGTTAATGTGGCCAGCCTCATGGTGGGGATGTGCCTTCAGCCTTCCATTCCACCATGCCCTGTTTCTCAGTTGTTGTGACTGTTGCTGACTCTTACGGAGGGACTATCTTGGTACAGGGACTGAGCCAGCAGGACTATTAAGATTATCAAGCGGACTTCCAGTTGTGTCATCTCTGCCCCTTGCCATGCCACCAGACTGCAGTGGGAAACCATTGAACACCACCTGCATGGCTTTGTGGAATGGAGTGGTTTGTCAGCTGAGGCGATGGACCTAGGTGAACTGATGTGGGACATGGGTCATGCCAACCATGGGGACTTGTCCCCACAGGATGTTGTGCTGACTTGTTGAACAAGCTGAAGAATGTGTCATAGTGGGCCTGGAATTGGAAATTGATTGTTGGTTTTTGGATTACTAGCCTTTTGCTTTCATGCTTTGTTATTCTGTATTCCTATGGGTATTAGATGTGCTGTTAGCATATGGAAAAAAATTCTTTGAGCCTGCTCAAAGCCCAGGGCACACTCCAGCATGAGCGCAATGCGCAAAACAAAAAAGGAGCTGTGTGAGGTTCAGAAAATATGTGCAAGATTGCAAGTGGTTGTGTCATGGCACAGGGAAGTGTTTGAGGCCCAGGAATTATTTGGGTCACGTAGAGGTCAGAGCATACTGCACTGTCTCCAGCCAGGGGATACTGCATTGCTCAGGACTCTCTTGCATGGGGATACCTGATGTTCCTGATTGGCGTCTCCACGCCTTAGGGCCTTCATACCCTTGTAATTGCACTCCCTCTCTCACAATTCTGTTCAGCTGGGCTCTGTCACATGTGGTATGTGGATCTGTGGTATATTTTTATATATAAGCCTTGGAGGTATCTTTGGAGCCTGCCTTAAGATCTGGCTGTAAGGCTTCCCCATGGAGAGACCTTAATAAACCTTTTCTGTTTGGACCTTAGAGCTGTGACTCTTCTGTCCTAAAAGGTACACTAGCATCATTGAGTAGACTGAGTAACCAGTTGTCCCTGCAGGTAAGTTAGGGTACTCTGAAAGAGAACCTTGACAGTACCCCAGTATCATGATGTTATCAGTTCACTTCAGAAACAAAGGACAAACAGCAATAAAACCTTCCCAACCAATTTACCAAGAGGTTACTTTATGGAATGAGGCAAAATGGCAAAACTGATGTTGGGGAATCAAAAGTTATGAATTAAATAAGAAACACTGAAAAAAGCTGGGATGAAAAGAGTGAACACTGATGTATCACTTTACACATATGACAAAATATATGTATGTATATACCTACACACATGAACATACTTTAAGTACATGATAGTCAAGTGACTTGTCCATGGTCACACTGCTTGTAAGTACCTGTAGTGGGATTTGAACTCAGGTCTTCCTGACAGCAGGTCTATCACTCCTGTTCTCTGTATTACCTGGCTTCTCCAAGGAGATCTAGTATTGCCGTGTCTCAAGTCACACTACAAAGTAATCATCAAAACTACTTGGTGACAGTTATAAAAAGAAAAAAGGCAAGATATTCTTTAAGCCATCTCCAGCCTTCTCTCCCCTCCACCTTGCTGCCTCCTCCATGGGTGCCCTTTCTTGGGAGACCAAAATGGCAACTCCCAGAAAGAGCCACAATGATAAGATCCTCTGGGTTCCCTATACTAGTCTACTACATTAGCATGTCATTGGAAGGAGACACAGACATCCATCTCCACGTGTATTCATGTTATCTTCAGAAGAAAGAGCAAAAGTGCAGAAACTGCTCCTTAGTGCAATGACTAGAAGGTAACTTGTATCCTTTGGCATCTGGATGTTTTCTTGTGCCTTCTTCATGATAAGTCTTATAAACCCAAAGAATAACGGGAGGACCTGCAGGAATGGGGAGAAGGAGTAAGATACACAAAGACTAGGAAGGTAGGAGGGGACTACTGCATAAAGGGCTTTGAAGGCCAATGAGAGGACATTTTATTTCATCCTAGAGATACCAGAGAGGCACAGGAGCTTTCTGAGTAGGGGAGTGACATGATAAAACCTGTGTTTTAGGAAAAGCTTCTTGGTGACTGAGTGGAGGATGCATTCAGTGGGGAAAGATTAGAGGCAAAGCAGATCCACTAAGTAGCTGCTGCAACCATCCATGTGAGAATGCTAAAGACATTTCTTCAAGAAAATTATAGCTATCACAGGAAGATTTCATGCAAAAATGGGCATGATAAAAGGTGTAAATGGTATGGACAAAACAGAAATAGAAGAGATTAAGACTAGGTGGCAAGGATATAGAGAAGAAGCAGACAAGAAAAGTGTTGTCATCACCAATAACCATGATGGTGTGTTTACTGACCTGGAGTCAGACATTGTGGAGAGTGAATTCAAGATGGGCTTAGGAAGCCCTGCTAACAATAAGGCTGCTGGTGGTAATGGAATTGTAGTGGAGCTACGTAAAATCTTGAAAGTCGAGGTTGTTCAAGTGTTACACTCAGTATGCCAGCAAAATTGGAAAACAATGATCAATGGATTGGAAAAGATCTTTGTCCCATGCCAAAGAATATTCAAATTTCCAAACTCATTTCACATACCAATAAGGTCATACTCAAGATTCTGTAAGTGAAGCTTCAGCAATATGTGAACCGAAAAGTTATCAGAAGAACAGGCTGGTATTCAAAGAGGCAGAGAAACTAGAGAACAAATTGCCTGTGTTTGTTGTATGGAGAAAATAAAGGAGTGCTGGCGGGGTGGAGAGGGGAATCTATTTTTGCTTCATTGACTAAACTAAAGCCACAGGCTTTGTGAATTACAATAAATGTGGCAAGCCCTCAAAGATATGGGAGAACTATATCATCTGAACTCCAGAGGAACCTATGTGTGGGTCAAGAAGCAACAGTTAGAACCAAACATGCAAAAATCTATTGGTTTAAGATTGGAAAAGGAGTATGATAAGGCTGGATATGTTCATCTTATTTATTCCAATTATCTACAGAGTACATCGTACAAAACACCAGTCTGGACTAATCAAATCTTGAAAAAGGGGCCAGGAGAAATAGGGACTATCTCAGATATACAGATGATATGACTCTGATGGCAGAAGGTGAAGAAGTATAATGAAGCCTCTTGATGAGGGTGAAAGAAAAAAAAAGTATAAAAGCTGGCTTGAAGATTGACATTAAAAAGTAAGATCTTGCCAACTCGTCCCAGCACTGCTGGGCAAATGGAGGTAGAAGAAATGGAAGAAGTGCTATATTGTATAATCTTGGGCTCAAAGGTCAATGCAGATGGTAATTTCAACTGTCATATTAAAAGACACTTGCTCCTTGAAAGGCACATCTGGATAGTAGGGACAGACAAAAAGGCAGAAACATCCTTCTGCCAAGAAACGTCCATATACTCAAAGCTATGGTTTATCCAGTAGCAATGTATGGTGGTAAGAGTTGGAGTATAAGGAAAGCAGAGGGCTGCAGAACTGATGCTCTCAGATTATGCTGCTAAAGGAGACTTAAGAGAGTCCCCTGGACAGAAAAAGATCAAATAAGTTAATACTTAAAGAAATTAATTCAGGCTATTGACTGGAAGGTCAAATAGTGAAGCTGAAGCTAAAATGCTTTGGCCACATAATGAGAAGACAGCAGTGAGTGAAAAAGACCCCAGTGTGGGGAAAAAAGGAAAGCAGAAAGAGGAGCAGAAAGCAGAGCATGAGACAGAGGGGATAGTGTCATGGGAGTGACAAGCATGAGCTCAGACAGATTTAGGGAGGCAGTGGAAGATACAAAGACTTGTGTGTTGTGGTCCATGGAGTCCCAAAGAGTTGGAGATGACTGAACAACTCAACGGCAACAAGAGCAAAGGAGCTGGGAGGTTCATGACTTAGCCCACCTCGCTGAGAACAGGTACTGTTTGTCATGTGGGAGAAGTCCAATATTCTCTGCAAGATGAGATGGGAGGCAGAAGGCCCTGGGAGTTTAG
This sequence comes from Pseudochirops cupreus, assembly GCA_028627135.1. Taxonomy (NCBI): domain Eukaryota; kingdom Metazoa; phylum Chordata; class Mammalia; order Diprotodontia; family Pseudocheiridae; genus Pseudochirops; species Pseudochirops cupreus. Next base: position 3,224 of record JAQQSU010000348.1, on the reverse strand, counting down.
GTATGAAACATGTGGATGATTTATGATCACCCCCCAAATAAAAATGGACTTCCTAACACCAGACTGGGGTTTGGGTTCCCTTGTCAAAGTTAGGAAGAATCACTATCTCCCTCACGCTCCCAGAGGTTTCTACTGCCCACTCCTGCCACACAGCAAGGCACCCAATCAGCGTTCAATCGTTGGGTCTGGTTGGACCACAACTGTTCATGAGAGGCACATGTAGTTCACTAAATCCCAGTGGATAGGAAACAAGTTTAGAAATGAGCACCAGTAGCACCCACCTGAGGGCAGCTAAGGGCCTCCATAGATAGAACACATGGGATCAGAAAGACTCATCTTCCTGAGTTCAAATCTGGCCTCAGATACTCACTAGCTGTGTGACTCCAGGCAAGCCACTTAACTCTTTTTGCCTCAGTTTCCCTGTCTATAAAATAATACAGAGAAGTAAATGGTAAACCAATCTAGGATCTTTGCCAAGACCAGCCCAAATGGAGTCATGAAGAGTGACACATGACTGAACCAAGAGCAACTAACCCACCAAAGAAGAGAAGAAAGAAGAGTTCACTTGCAGTCAGCTTTCATCCCTCTTGCTCTTCTCAGAAAACAAGAATTGAGTCTCTCTATTGTTTTCCGTGTATCATCCAAACCTCTGAACCCCTGGTCTCGTCCATGATTCCACTGTGGGGTTACAGCGACTGTTCTGTGGTTGTATTTAGTAGCTAAAGGGATGAGCCCAGACCCTGCTTCCTCTCTTTCATAATTGATGGCATTTGAGAAACCCCACCCACCTCTCAGGGGCATCTGAAGAAGAATGAGGGGGAGGTCCAACCAACCTTGCTCTAGGGGAGCTCACGAGGTCTGACTGGCAGTTGTGATGAAGAGCAGTTGGTCAAAGAACACATCTCTTCTTAATGCTTTTCAAGCAATATTTCATCACTCACTCATCTACATTTAGCACCTGGCCAGGGCTACATGGAGAAGGAACCTGCATTGACAAGATGGGGGGAGCGGGAATCCAGGCAATTGAAGGCTGAGTGTCTTTGGGGACCAGTGGGGACCCTGCAGCCTTGAGGGAAGCACCAGAGCAGTCATGGAGGGGCCAGTGTGCCTTCAGGGTGGGGCACACCACCCCCTGGTGGACTGCTTGGGTATTGGACTCTTTCTGAGGAATTAAAGGGGCCTTCTGCTTGCTTGGGTTTAAGGCAGCCAGCACACACAGTGACCTGGGCTTCAGAGACTCATCTGTCAGCTGAGGACACATCAAGTGGCTGGGACATCACACCCTGTGTCACACTGATACCCTTATGTAAGAACACTGCTGTTCGGTCACACTCAGCCCATAGACCCAGAGCCCAGCCACCCTCCCAACACCTCCCCAGGTACTTTTACTCCCTGAAAATCTTATACAGGAAAAGGTGCTTCAAATCTCTGTTTGATTGGTCTGCCCATCTTGGGGAAAGGCCTGGCCACCCCAAGCCAGACTCAGGGAAGTATCTGACCTTTGGAGGGAGAAATTACCAGATCAGCTTGCTTTCGAGGGCCCCAGAGAGCCTGAAGGGAGAGTTTACAAAGCATGGACCTGTCCCTTTGCTAGGCCCATGGCCATGTGTTTTGTTTTGTTTTTTTTTTTGGAGAGGGGAAGGCAGGGCAAGTGGGTTTAAGTAACTTGCCCGAGGTCACATGGCTAGTTTTGTGTTAAGTGTCTGAGGTCGTATTTGAACTCAGGTCCTCCTGACTCCAGGGCCAATGCTCTATTCACTGAGCTACCTAGCCACCCCTCCACTGCCATATCTGATGTTGGTATCTGTGTCCCTGGTTCTGCCCTTAGCCCTGATCTTCCCCCTGACCCCAAGTCCCTTCCCCTTCTTCCCCATCTCTCCCTCTGCTGGATTCTCATCCTGAGAATTTGTTTCTATTTTTTCCCCTTGGCTCTTAAATCCAAATGACAAAAAGGATGCCAGTAGGAGAATACAGCCCATGGCATCCTTCCTTCACACTCTGAGGAGGCAGGACCTCAGGCTGGGCTGTCACTACCAGGGCGGGTGAAGAGATTTTGGGCCCAGGGGCTGAGCAGGCACGGACAGGCTATCGGGGGCTCCTTGAGAATCAATGTCCTAATCAATGGGGCAATAGACTTCTGCATATCTGATTCTGGTATAAGAGCCTTGTTTAAAAATCCCATAACTTACAAGGAAAGGCCCACACAGCATCAGAACCCTGAGCTCCCAGGTCATATCAGAGCATTGAACTTTCCCCACTGAAGTCAGGACCCACCCTAGCCCCAGGGTCACATCTGCCTGTGGGCCAGCAGGTGACACTGTGAGACTGTGTTTGGGGACTGGGGAGTTTTTTCTAAATGGTCTGAGGGGCTCTGCCCCACCCCCACCACAGGCACCTGCATTAAGATCACTGGGCTATGAGATTGCCCAGCAGCTGCTTCCTCTCAGGCCATCCCAGGGGGCACAGTCAGAGCCTCTGTACTGTTAGCCAACCTTCCTCTGGCCTCAGTACTCCCCTGGCTCTCCTTCCATTTTGGGGGCCCTAAAAGGAAGAGAAACAAGGAATGGCAGATTTGCATGAAGGGCTGGGGGAGGAATAAGAGAGACTTGGCAGAGCCCAGCACCAGCTGAGGAGCCTCAGAGATCAGAGCTCTGGGGCGTCTCCACCATGGCCTGGACTCCTCTCCTGCTCAGCCTCCTCATTCTCTGCCAAGGTGCCAGCCTGAGGGGTCTCTGAGAAAGGGGGCACTCAGGGCCAGGGGTCTGTCTCTTCTCTCCCCCTGGATGAGGAGAGAAGAAGGAGGGTCCCTGGCCCCTGCCTCACAGCTCTCTCTCTCTCTGTCTTTCCAGGTACTTGGGCCCAGTTTGTGCTCACTCAGCCAGCATCAGAGTCGGGGTCTCTGGGGCAGTCAGTCACAGTCTCCTGCACCCGAAGCAGTGGCAGCATTAGTAGTAACTATGTGTACTGGTACCAGCAGCACCAGGGCCAGGCCCCCAAGCTCATCATCTATGATGATAGTAACCGTCCCTCGGGGATCCCAGAGAGATTCTCTGGCTCCATAGACAGCTCAACCAACTCTGCCTCCCTGACCATCTCTGGCCTCCAGGCTGAGGATGAGGCTGATTACTACTGTCAGTCCTATTACTATAAGAGTGGCTACTACACTTACACAGTGGGTGAGGCTTATGGGGAAGTGGGACAAAAACCTCTGAGCTGCACTGGTC
>JAQQSU010003479.1:0-14348 GCA_028627135.1 Pseudochirops cupreus | reverse complement strand
CTTATGAAACATTTCTCGGTATGAGGATAGTTGCAGGGAATATAAATGTGTGTGTGCGTGTATGTCTATATAAGAGGGTATATGTGCATATGAATATATATGTGAATGTGTGTATATATGTGCACAGGTAGACATAGATAGAGGACACAGGATCAATTAAATAGGAAGGGGTGATGTTTAAAAAGTAAAATTAAGAGGTGAGAGAGGAATATAATAAGAGGAGATATGGAGAGACAAAATAGGGTAAATTATCTAATATAAAAGAGGCATTTGTTCTCATTTGTTCAATGGAGGGGAAGAACAAGAAGGCAAAAGGGAATGAGTCAACCTTACTCTCATTGAATTTGTCTTAAGGAGGAAATAACATACACACTAAATTGGGTATCTTATCCTACAGGAAAGTAGGGGGAAAGGGGATAAGAGGGGGAATGATAGAAGGGAGGGCAGATTGGGGGGAGGGTAGTTAGAAGCACAGACTTTTGAAAAGGGACAGGGTCAAAGTAGAAAATAGAATAAGTAGGGGGTGGGATAGGATGGAGGGAAATATGGTCGGTCTTCCATAATATATCCACTGTGGAAATGTTTTGTATAACTACACATATACAACCTATATTGAATTGCTTATCTTCCCAGGAAGGGTGGGTGATGAGGAAAGAAGGGAAAGAATCTGGAATTCAAAGTTTTAAAATCAAATGTTTAAAAATAATAATAATAATAATAATAATTACTATTATTATTATTATTTTACATGCAACTGGGAAATAGATATACAGACACTGGGGTATGGAGATCCATCTTGCCCTACCTGAAAGTGGGAGAAGGCATGGGGGAGGATATAGGAGAGAACAGATTGGGGGAGGGGGTATTCGGTGGGATTGCTGTTTTGGGGTGGTGGGTAGAGGAAAGATGGAGAGAAAATCTGTAACTCAAAATCTTGTGGAAATGAATATTGTAAACTAAAAATAAACATAAAATTTAATTTTTAAAAAATAGAACACTCAAGCTGGGACTCAGGGCTCTGGGGTTCTATTCCTAACTGGTCAAGTGAGCTTGGGAAAGTACCCTTTCCAGATTCCAAACTTCATGACAGAATGATCCATATCTTCCCCAAGCAAGGGTTCAAGAAAGACACTGGTAAACTTAAGAAAGTCCAGAGAAGAATGACCAGGATGGTGAAGGGCCAAAAGATCATACAAGATGAAGAGCTCTTAGAAACATTTAGCCTGGAAAAAAAAGGAGATTTAGGATTAGACATGATAGCTGTCAGTCAGTAAATAGTTCTTAAGTTCCTGCTACATGCCACGCACTGCATTAATGTCTGGGGATACAGAGAAAGGCAAAAGTATTTGAAGGACAGTTAAAAAGAGGGATGGGACTTGTTCTGCATGGCAGCCCCAAAGGACAGAACTAGAACAACCTCATTTCTCTCTGGAGTGGAAGTTTCCAAAAAGGTGATTTCAATGCAAGAAAAAGTTCCCAAGGAGGAGCTGGGTTACTTCAGGAGAGATGAGCTCTCCCCTCTCACTAGAGGTCTTCACCACCTTCTGGCAATAGGGGAGAGCTTTCCCTTCACGTCCTGACGGGCCTCCATGGCGTCTGAGGTGCTTCCCAGCTCTGGTTCCATAGCCATTAGATCTCACTGAGTGCCTAGCACAGGGCACTAGGAAGTTTTTGCATTGAATCACTAGGCCTAATTTCTTGCTTTGTAAAATGAAGAGGTTGGACTACATGACTTCCCAGGCCCCTTCCAGTTCAAACTCCTGGGATTTTGTGTATTTATTTGTTTATTTATTTACTGAAAATCTCAGCATGAGGTGACAGCTCTTTGTCATGAAATTCTCACTCTCTGTTCTTTCTCATACTTAGTATATTCCCCCTCTCAGGCTGCTGACTTGGTGCTTTCCCACGCATTGTAGTTAATATGATATACTCATTCATTTTGGGGAGGAAAAAAAGGAGGAGGGGAAAAAGAGGGAGGGAAGGAGAGAGGAAGGAAGGAAGGAAGGAAAGAAGGGAAGGAGGGAGGGAGGGACGGAAGAAGGGATGGAGGGAGGGAGGGAAGAAGAAGGGAAACAGAAACAATATATTATGTCCTTAAAGTCCTGGGCCTGTCCTGTTTCTCTGTGCATTAACTCATAACAGTTATAAATGTAACCCAAATAAGTTGTCTGACACTCAGTAACTTTATGATCAGAAAGATTTTGCTCAATGGCTGAGACCCAGATTCTCTAAGGTTACTCTGGGTCGATCTATGTACAGAAAAAGACCACCTGAACCACCTTGTTTCATATCAGCATCACTCTTCATTTTTAAAATTGGCATGCCCTCATATCGTTATACAACATATAACCTGGTATAGCAGATTGAAGGCCAGTCTTTGAAAACAGGAAGACTTGGGTTTGATTTTTAACTCTGACACATACTACCTGTGTGACCCTGGGCAAGTATTCTTCTCCCAGTGTCCCCAGGCATCTCTCTAAGATGCCAAGTTATAGATGAGTTGCTGATCTGCATCAGTAGAGGGAGCTTTCACACCAGGAGTTCCCTACCCTGGTGAAATCACAAGTCAAAACCAAATTAGAGTGCCACCTTGCTTTCTAACTCTAATCTATCCTTTGTCCCCTCTATCTTTGGTAACACAAGCCAAAAAAATATTTTTTCTTATGCATGATCATGGCTTACTCGCATGAGTATCCTCTCCTGCTCCTGTCCATTAGATTCTGAGCAAAGCTAAAGGAAATCTCACAACCTTGCTAATGGGGTAGATTACAAATTCATGTTACCAAAGTTCATCTGGGCCCTCACTGCAACAAGATAGTTCTTTTGTTCCTCTCTAACTTTTCCCTGTCACGCTCTCCACAGAAGCCATTCCAAACCTTCTCTTACTTCTCACATTTACTCCTCTCTCCTTTCCCTAAACTATGGATGCCATCTCTTACTTTACTGGAAAAAAAATGGAGGCCATTCAATGTGAGCTCTCTCTTCTTCCATTTCCCTTCCATACTTGACAATATTCCCCACCATTCCTACCTTTATTCCTATCTCTGACAAAGAGGTCAGGTCCTCCTGGCCAAGGCTATCTCTTCTACATGTGTACTTGATCCCATCCCTTCCCATTTACTCTAGCAGATCACATGCTCCATCATCTTGCCATCTCTCAAATCTTCAACCTCTTTCTAGCCATTTGTTTCTCCCCTTCCACCTTTAACACCAAGGTCCCCTCTATCCTTAAAAAACTTCACTAGATCCTTACTCCCCTTCTCAAATTATCATTCTGTCTCTCCTCCCTTTATCAGCAGTTTTCCTCAATTTTACAAATGAAGGAAGCAAGGCTCAGAAAGACCACAACTAGTAGATGTCAAAGTCAAGTTTCAACCATATCCCACAATTCCTGGTCAAGCTTTCACTCCACCATACATCTCTCTAGAAAGGACACACTGGTTAACTCTGATGGCTGCCTTGGGGCATTAATAATAATAATACCCATTTCTTACAATTATGTGACACTTTAAATTCTATTCTAGTTCTGAGGCCTTTTTTTTTGCTTTTTGGAGGGGGGAGGGCTGGGCAATTGGGGTTAAGTGACTTGCCCAAGGCCACATGGCTGGTAAGTGTTAAGTGTCTGAGGCCAGATTTGAACTCAAATCCTCCTGATTCCAGGGCCGGTGCTCTATTCACTGTGCCACCTAGCCACCCCTTTGAGGCCTTTTTTAAACAACACACTTTTCTGAATATTATTTTATACCTTTCCCCATTCCCATAGAATCCTCCCTTATAACAAAGAAAAACAATTCAGCAAAACAAACTGGACAAAACCGCCACATCCGGTAGCGTGTGCAACATACTGGTCCCCTAGACCTCTGTGGGGAGGGAGGGGGAGGGCCTCATCTTCTGTTCTCTGGAGTCAAGACTGCAATTAGTCTGAATTGAGTTGACTTGTACAGTTTTCCACTCATATTATAGCAGTCATTGGGTATATTGTTACCTTGGTGTTGCTTCCTTCACTCTATATAACTTCATGTCTTTCCATGTTTCTTGGAAATCTTCATGTTCCTCATTTCTTTTGACATAGTAATACTGTATTCCATCATATCCATACACTACAATTTGGTCCCCCATTCCCCACCTGATGCCCAATTCTTTCCTACCACAAAAAGTGCTTTGTATTGTTACATAGGGGATCTTTCTGTCTTTGAGTTATGTGACATTTCAAGGTCAAAGAATATAAAATATTCAGTGATTTCTCTCACATATTTGTTTCTCAGAAAGACTGGGCCACTTCATAAGTCTACCAACAGAGAACTCTCTTCCCTAGAACCCAATGAGGATAGGAAGTATTATCCTATTCAGTACTCAAATGGTTATGGCCCTCCAGTGTTGCAGATCACAGAGTATTGAAACCTGCTCACCCTGTGTCGTTCTTATCCACATCCTCCTGCTTATTCACCACAGGATGTATGCCAGCATGCCAGGGGACTGTCTTTGTGTTCTCTTCACAATTAACAGCTACCGATGGATCACACTGCTGTCCAGAAGATTTCCTTGTTTTTGCCAACTGACCACTTGGTCAATCAAATAAGTCTTTGGTGAAATTCTTTATTTGGCACCACCTAATTTATTATATCCTGCTGATCCCCACTGTTCTTCAAGTGATATTCAACTTCTAATTTTTTTTTTCTGAGGCTATAGCGTTCCATGATATGCAGTCATACCATGACATCAGTAGCACGGTGGTGTTAAAAAGGAGAACCTTTATTTCTTGGAGATGCTTGGGGTCATTAAAAGAAATTTGGAATTTTCCAAAGTCCTTTTTCCTCTTCAAATCCTCTTCCTCTTCAAATTTTATCTGTGTAAAGTTGTATGCTCCATCTGTCCTCACCAGTAGTGTGGTAAATGTTTAACAAGTGGTCCCTCCTTGAAGAAAAATGTGCACAGGACACACTTTTAGGTTTAATCTGTATCATTATTTTTTCCATCACTTTTCTAAGTCAACAAAAATATTACCTTCTTAAAACAATAAATAAAGTTCTTATTTTTAATGTTTGCCAACGTCCAAGGTGTAAATGCTCACACTAAAAATTTAATAATTGGCTCTCCTAAGCTGGCTCAACCACACCCACACCCCAAGTCCTCACATATCCTCTCCCTACCTCCCAATGAAATGTACACTTCTTAAGGGCAGACACAGTTTTAGCTTTGGTTTTGGTTCTACATTCTCCCAATACCTAATTTGGTGCCTCACACTAGGTAAATACATAATAAATGTTGGCTGAATTGAACTGGATTCATTTAATCTAAAGGCCTGAATTTCAAATAACTGCTCAGAGTATAAGTAGTTTATAAAATTATTACATTTAGGACATGCTTGGTGTTATAACTCTTCTGTTGAGGGAACTAGGTGGTACAGTGGATAGAGTGCTGGGCCTAGAGTCAGGAAAGCCTGACTGCAAATCCAGCTTCAGATATTTACCGGTTATATGACCCTGAAAAAATTACTTAACCTTGGTCTGCCTTGCTTTTTTTTTCCTTTCTGAAATGGGGATATTAATAAAACCTACCTTTCAGGGTTGCTGCAGGTTCAAATAAGATATCAATAATTAAGGAAAGCCCATAATAATCAATGTTTTGAATTTCTTAGAAATCTTTATGTGTGTAAGTGTATATGTGTGTGTGTCTAAACACATACGTCCTGCTCTAATGGCTTTGAGCCTTCAGCAAAACAATAATTTTCAACATCTTCCTTCTCTTACATAAAACCCCTTAGGTTTGATAATTGAGTTTGGAGTCTGGAAACCACAGACTTCAAGTCACAGCTCCAAACTCACCAGTTCTGCAATCTTAGGCAAGTGCCTCTGATGGGCCTCAGTTTCTCATAATGCAAAATGAAAACAATGATGTTTACATTAGAATAAAGATGAATGGTACTGGAAAACACAAGTATCCCTCTCCTCTAGGGGTTTATGCTCTAGTGATGGACTGGATAGATAAATAACTACAATATGCCTATCAAGTAATTTCAAGGGTTGAGAGCACAGGGGCTGACCATCCCTCATGTGGTTGACATGAATTGAATAACACATAAGTGAACCAAAAGGATCATAAACATATTGAGCTTTTTTCCTCCATTTAAGCTCACAACCCCTATATTTGAAGGGTCAATATAGCATTGTGGAAAGAACATAAGGCAAAGCCAGAAGCCCTAGGACCTGGTCTAGATCCTAGTTCCAAACCATAATGAGACCTATAACTTTGTTCAAGTAACTTGATTTCTCTGGGCCTCAGTTTCCTCATCTGTAAAATGGGGATAGTAATATCTGTCCCACCAATCTCATGATATATACCTATTCATGTCTAAACTAGAACCCTGCAAGGAAGAGGCACCTAGGTGGATCCAGCACTAAACTTGAGAATGTAACACTGGGAAAGTCACTTAATCTGTGTGTCTCAATTTCCTCATCCATAAAATGAAAATAATCTTTGACCTATCTCCATGGGTAGAAAGACTATTAATAAATATTAATAAATTATTATAAAATAAAAATTAATAAATATTAATAAAGCTTTTTGTAAACCCTAAAATACTAAATAAACGGTAGCAATTATTATTTTGATTCCCATGTGATAGTATCGATAGAAAGATCTGCTAGATTTAATTTTTAAAACTGTACATTTTTATCATTTCTCTGAATATTCATGGAATTAGGATTCCTCTCCCTAATCCCTCATCTCCCATCATTCATAAATTTTAAAAGGTGCAACACACATTACAGTAGCAGTAAGTACATATTGTTGTTACCTTTATCATTATTGTTATTACTCCATTAAACTCTTTCCTGTGGTAGGATCAGACTATTGGCTGACCTCTTCCACTGTTGTTTCCAAGGAGGAAGATAATCTTGAAAAGAAGTTTCCACTTCCAAGTCCAAGGATGACTTAAGCCATCACCTCCTCCCTTTTGTCTACTTGTGCAGCCATGACTCTCATTTCTGAGCATTTCTTGAGAAACGCCAACCTGTCCTGAGCCTAGAGGTTGGCAGATCTTCAGAAGGAGTAAGCCAAGCTTACCTTGAGTTTCTTCTCATTGTATGGGGTCATTTCCTCTGACCCCTTTTCATCCAGACAAAATAAAAACGTGTTTGCTTGTTTGTTTTCCTACTTGGGTCTCTGAAGCTCTTTATTGCTGCCTAAGGTCCACTTTCATCCTTAGGGTTTCTGATTGGTCTTTTAACAGGGACATCAAGTTAAGCTACTAGAGACTGTCTGCCCAAGGTTGCCCGACCAATACAAGGCATGAAGCCAAAACAAAACTCCTTTGCCCCGCCCCCTTTCTGGCCAAGACCATTCATCAGCAATTATCTCTCATTTGTAGAAACGGTAGAAGCACATCTTCCCAAACATCCCAGCCAAAAGACTTCTCCAAAAATCCTTGATGTTTCTAAGTCAAGCAACAAGCACTATTGTATACGAGAGAGGAAAGTGGGGTGGCTGGAGGGGAAACCCCAAGGAATGGCCTTTGATTTTTCATCCTCAGACAGTGGCTGCCTTTTTTCCCCCTTTACAAAAGGTGCAGTTCCTCAAAATGAGAATCCTTGTTTCCATCTCACTTAGTCTGAGCCTCCAAATTCAATTGGAAACAGGGCTTTCTACAGTCACAGAATCCACCAGCAACTTTCATAATTATTAGGAATGTTCCCTCTCATTAACAAGGGGTAATTGTTTCTGTTTTGTAAATTGATCTGAGATGAAAGGGGTGAGTTAATAATTTATACTGTACCCTGGAAAGGGGGCTGTGAAAAGACTCCACTGCGGAAGGATTTGAATTAAACAGTCTTTCGCCCTTTTAATATCTCACAAGAGATTCTTCTGCACTGGTTCATTTACTTTAGTGGACACCGCGGTGTGGCCCATTGATCGGGGACAAAACTTCTGAAGGGCCTGGTGTGCGCCCCTGTTAAAACGTGGGAAGAGAGGAAAGTTGGCCGTGAATTAATTTGATTCTGTACCTAATTCTTTTTTCAATGGGATCCTGTGTCCCATTGCAGAGGCATGAAAAAAGGAGACACTGGGTTTGATTGCTCAATATTCATCTACATTTTCCTCTCTATGGGCACAATATGCTTGGCTTAATTAACTTTTCTCAAAGGTGAAGCAATGCGCACCATCTGCTGTGAGACAATCACATTTGTATGCCTCTCAGAATAATCCCTTTACTCCTGAAGCAGCTATGTGGAGTGGCCCAAACCAAAACCTTTCAAAACATCTTGGTATGGGAGTGGGAGAACCAAAGTCACTCTGGCTCAGTGGGCCGGTTCTGCGAAGTCCCCCGGATGATGGCTCTGGGGAAGCTCATTTTTGTTGTGGTGGTTGCTATTATGGTCCCAGCACCTTGGCCCCCTGAGAAATCTGGGGAGTTGGCTCTCCCCTTCCTCATCCCGCCAAATTAAAAATTCTCCATGATTCATTTAAAGCTCGGCTCTGGGACAAGCGCCCAGCGGGAGCATGCTCCTTTTCTCCTACCTCTTAATTTCAGAACCCGGGCAAAGAATGTGGAGAGGGCAGCGTGAAAAGAACTCTCAAGTCACTCAAGATCCCGAGGCGAAATATTGAGGCAAAGTTTAGCCATTTAATTTTTTAATCAAGCCTCAAGGACCACACAGTGCTATCAAGGGTCTGCTGAACTTGCTCTAAAGCTGGGTCATTATTTGATCTTTGTAGCTGGTAATCTGATTATCTCATTGTGGAGGTAAACTTCAGACCCAATCTTGTTAGCAGCTGGCCAGGCTGGATTACTACAGCTACTGAGCTGGAAAATGAGCTGAGCAGTCCGCCTTTGGCCTTGCTCTCTTTGAGACCGAGCCGGGCTCCTTCGGGTGTCTGTTTTTGTGAGCCCCCATCCACACTTTATTCTTAAATCTTTCAGGGTAGTGTAAACATATTCCCCAATGATCACGATGCGCCATGAGTCTTAAAAAACACAGAGGCACAATATTATATGTGCATGCCTCCACATGTGCAAACACATGTGTGTTCATACATGTACAAATACACATCTATACATTGATACATACAAACATGAGCCCACAACCAAAAAGAGTTAAGAACAAGTATTGCTCTGTTCCACAAGATTCTCAGCACTACCACTACCACCACCCTTTAAAAAAATTATAGAACTCAGATATTTAATTAAAGAAACTAATGAGTGGCTCTCTCTACTTGGAGATTCACACTGAAAAGCAAGTTGCTAAAATATGCAAATACTCCCTAGAGTTGTGTGGTCCCCGCTTAAGACACTCACAGTTTTGCTTGTGGTCTCACTGTGGCATTGACTGCTTTTACAGTGAATGCCCAGGGCAGTCAAAGCCCAGAAATTCTTGGAAAAGAGCTTGAAAGAGTTCAAAGGCTCAAAAAGACAAAAAAGGACTAAGCTGGGATTTTTATGTACACTGAAAAGGAGAATACCATATAAGTTCCTTAATGCAGGCTGTTATGGCAATGGGGCCCATATCAAAGCATGATGGTGCCTCGCAAAAAAGGGCTGGAAATTTTCTTGCACACCATATGCAAAAGAGAAATAGGGGACTCCTAGGCCAGGGCGGTGGTTTTGGCGACATGAAACATTGAATGCTCTTTTCGGATGCACTATTGAGCGGACAAGGAATTCAAAGCGTTTGAATTCGGACAAGTTTTCTGCCTCAATAGGCCATAATCAAGCCCAAAGAACTGAGTACTCCTCAGTGTAGTGGCCCGCTCTCAAGGCTAACTGTGGTGGGGTCTTTGCCGGCTATTATGGGGACCATCAAAGGAAGGGCTCTTATGTTGGCTTTCCTCTTATCAAGGCCGCTCCTACCAAAAACTCCTTAGGTGCCATTTCTAAAACCCAGCAAGCTGAGCTGCATGCAGCCTTCCAAGATAGCAACACACAGCAGAACAGGACAGGAAATAAATTCCACTGAGTGTGGTGAAAGAAGTACAGATTCACCTCAAACCAAGAGGTTCAGAGGTGGAGGACATAGCTTTATTTTGCAGAGTGGGTTCTGGCCCTCACTTTGTTTCCAGAACTGGTGGGATCCACTCTTGACTTGCAGAAAACCCAGAACAGGCTTTGCTACAGGATTTCCCTCCACAGGGAGAATGGTAAACTCAGCCCTTTGATGCTTTAAAAGAAAGAAATAATAACTTTGATTTCTTCTCACAACTTCCTTTTCCAGCATTCAAATGTTAACCTGTCCAGAAACTTGACCAAAATGCCTCACAAGTTGGAGCACCATGGAGCCACAGTTTGTGAAAGAGGAATCCTATTTTCCTCTGTCTAGTTGGATTTTGTAAACGGAAAGATTCTTTCTTTTCTTTTGGCCCTTCCTCTCTTATCCCCCAACAGCGATTTTGTAAAATGATGGTTAAATATACGTAAACACAAATGATTCTTTTTTTAATTTCCTTTTCCCAATAAAACAAAAATATATAGGTACCTATGAGCTTGCACACATACCAGCTTTTGCTACTCCATGATACAACTCCTTCCTAAAATGTTAAACCATTCCCTCCGGATTTATTTAATTGATACCATGTACCAACTTCATGTGGAAACTTTTGGCCAATAAAATAAAGGAAAAGACATATTATCTGCTATCTTCCCACATGCCTTGTGCCCCTTTACACAGGTAAATGGTGCCCAGTGCACTACCAGCTAAATGTGTGAGTCAGCTTTCAAAAATAATCACGATGGACCTCAGCATAGTGTAGTAGAAAAAAAGCTGGACTTGACATCCGGAGAGATGTTTATCAGTGATGAGATCTCTCTGAGCCTCCATTTTGTCATCTGTGATTGGGAGATAAATAAAGCTGTAGAATTTACCTCACAAGACTGTTGTGAGACTCAAGGGGATTCATTTATATAAAGTTCTTGGTAAAGTTTAGTGCTGCAGTGGACAGAGCTCTAGACCTGGAGCCAAAAAGACTCAACTTCAAATCCAGCCTCAGACACTTACTGGGTAAGTCACTTAACCTCTGTCTGCCTCAGTTTCCTCATCTGTACTATGCATCAGGCACTGTGCTAAGTACTAAGGATACAAAGCAGAGGCAACACCTCCCCTCAAGGAGCTTACATTCTAAAGGAAGACACAACATGCAGAGAAAAAATACATACATATATATATACATATATAAAAATACATATATATACATATATATAAAATACATATATATACATATAAATATATATAAATATATATATATATATAATATGGTGTACATAATGTAGGAAGAAGGTAATTTTAGAGGGAAAGATTTAGGGAGATTGAAAAGAGTATGCTATAGAAAGTGGTGTTTAAGTCACTTAGTGATGAATTCTTTGACCATAGCAACCCATGAAACAAACAAAACAAAACACCCACAATGGCACTCAGTCCTGTATGATTTCTGCATTGTTGGGATGTTGCCATAAATAAGGACAGAAGGTGGCAAGTATCACTTCTTAGACCATCAACTAGGCTATTTTTTTTTAATAAGTGGGAGATCCTTGTCCAGTGACCTTGTATCACATTCAAGGGCATGCTGGAACCAGCTCAAATAGGTGTATGGGAGCTGGTTATCAAATTTTCAGCGTGAGCACTTACTCTTTAGAAATCAGCAAATAGGGGTGACTAGGTGGAGCAGTGAATAGAGCACGAGCCCTGGAGTCAGGAGGACCTGAGTTCAAATCCGGCCTCAGACACTTAACACTTACTAGCCAGGTGACGTTGGGCAAGTCCCTTAACCCTGATTACCCTGCCTTCCCCCCTCCAAAAAGAAAAAACAAAACAAAAAGAAAGAAATCAGCAAATGCTACAAATCATGGCTCGATTTATTGTTTTGTTTACTGTCTAGATTTAAGAAGTGATCAAGAAAATGGTAATAATGCAGAGTAAACTCAAAAATGTATCATGCATTTTTTCCAAAGAACCAGTTGTTGAACCTTTACCAGTACACTGCTGATTACTCAATACAATCATTCCAAAGTGAGATCTATAAAAATAATTGCAGGTTATGCAATAATATATATAGCAATAGCTGTAGAGATAGAGAAATCCTATAAAGAATTACAAATTAGGGGGTGGCTACGTGGCACAGTGAATAGAGCACCGGCCCTGGAGTAAGGAGGACCTGAGTTCAAATCTGGTCTCAGACATTTGACACACTTACTAGTCGTGTGACTTTGGGCAAGTCACTTAACCCCAATTGCCCTCCAAAAAGCAAAAAAAGAAAAAAAAAAGAATTCCAAATTAAATAAACACATAAGTGGCTAATTACCTTGATAGATTGGAAAATACAGCTCTGGAGTAAGGAAAGAAAGTCCAAAGATCTTAAGACTACATGGAAGAACATACGTAAACATCAGGAAAACCCTCTCTGAGAAGACAAATAGAAAGTGTGAGACACAGAAAGCACCAAATAATGTCATGAAAAATTGTATTTTACAAGTAGAAAACAACTTATTACTGATATGAAGTCATTCCTGAATTGGCTGTATACTGACAGGTAATCAGGCTACTGGCTTGTTAGATCAAAGATTGAAATTAATACAAAAGCTAGAAGAAAGAAAGAATAACAAAAACAATTCTGTGCAATGAGCCCTAAATTCAACTTGACCTCTTTAAATAAAATATTGACATCAAAAAGGAGGTGGAAGAAAGGATATAGATACTAATTATAATTTAATATAGAAGTTTAACCAATATAGATCAGTTAACGCCACAAGGAAAAAGGCCCTAAAAACCGCCTTAGTTCACAAATATTTGACTTACTTGCCAAGCAAAGAAATATGTTAAGGCAACATTAGTGCATAATTAAAGCCCATTTATAGATTCTTACATAAGATAGTGGAGGATTATGATCAAAAGTATCTCATCAAAGAGTTGTTCATTGTTCATTCTTCATTTTTGAACAGGACCAATGAAATCCTGGGGTGATGTCTTGACTAATGTATGTACATTAGATTTAAGTGACAGCATTACATTCTCTCTTCCAGAGACATCATAGTCCAATGGCAAGATGAACGTCAGGAAAATTGGCAATGGCCTGGGATGTTGGAAATGACTTTGGCATCCTTGGTGTCTGACCAAGCTCTAAGTGTCCCACAGCACCTGCTTCAGCCGCCATCGGAACAAGTTGGTCTCATTTGCCTATTCCTCTGAAGGAAGTCTCTACATGTTTGGGGTAGACATCCCCCTGATTCACCATTGGTTAACTTCAACCTGACTTAGCCTGTCTTCCAAAACAGTTTTACAAGGAAAAGCCACTGGGCATGCAACAGCTTCTTGGAGCCACGGGTGAGACACCAAAGGTGGATGAGTAGCTCTGAAAAGGGCTTGGCAAATCCTCACACCAGAGGTGCTAGTCTTTTCTGAATACCTCCTACACTCCTCATAAATAGTGAGAAGCAGTAGAAGAAAAAAATCTGTTTAAAGATAGATTGGTAGAGATCTAACTAATAAAAGTCATCATCGGGACATTTAAGCATGATATTGAAAAAAAGGCAATGAATAGATGAAAGCTGGAAAAGATCTACAGAGCTTTTTATAAAAACATTTTTTCATCATCAAGAACGTTAGATTTGGGGCAGAGCCAAGATGGTGGCGTAGCAGCAGCAACATAGCACAGCTCTCACATAGCCACCCCAAAATACCCATAAAATAGGACTCTAAACCAATCCTAGAACTCCAAAACGCACACAAAGATACTTCCCACTAAAGTCAGCTCAGCTACGAGGAACCATATCAGCACTGCCAACCGAAACCAGCCTGGCCTGAAGCCTCTGCTGAGCCCCGGGGGTAGCCAGACAAGAGGAACGATGAGCGGATTAGCGGCAGTTGCGAGCAGTGTTGAGAACTAGGTCAGTGGAGCTCGCGAGGTCTTGGGAGAAAAGCAGTCCAGCCGAAAGGCCTCCAGCGTGGAAAAGCGAAAGGCAGAGGTTTTGCACCCGCCTCCGAGTTGCAGGTTCCCGCCTGCGGCCTGCAGACAGCAGGGGGACTAAGTTATTGTTCTGAAGCCAGTGCTCTCACATTGAGCAGCCTGGATCCGGATCGCCATCTTGGGCCTTGGTCTTGGAGTCTTCATTATCCAGTGAGCTGGAAGTAAGTAGGAAGGGTCCCAGCACCTTCCTGAGAGCTACAGCAGCCGGGAGGACCCCAGCGATTTGGGACAGAGCTTTCCCTTCTGGAAGCAGAGCCCCACAGATATTTAAAAAAAAATCACGGACTGACCAACCATGAGTAAGAATAAGCATAAGAAGCAAAGTAAGAACTGCAACCAAACCCTTGATTCCTTCTTTGGGGAAAAGAAAGATCATGGGAGAGAGAGGGAGGAGGAGA
>JAQQSU010003478.1:0-14348 GCA_028627135.1 Pseudochirops cupreus | reverse complement strand
TGAAATTGTCACTGGTACTTGTTGAAGGGGTCGAGTCCTAAAAGTTATGGGCTGTGTGTGATGTGGAATACCAGGTAGTTTAATTAATAAGAATGATGAAGCAACATTTCATTTTTCCTTCTCTTGAGTGAATTTTATACACTCCATGGAATGTTTCCGTAGGCTAGTTTCAAATACTCATTGCTCTGATACTGTGTTCATCTGCAAAATGACAGCTAAAAAAACCAAAAAGTACAAAAAATCCAAAACTCATATATTGCTAAATTGCATTTATTTTAAGCTATCTTATTCCCTTGCTAATGCACTCCACTTACATATCATTTTCTAATCCAGACTAAAAAGTATCTTAGATGTAGGCATGAATCATCTTTCCTGACAAGATATTTGACTTATCCCAAGTGCTGTATGAAGTGGGCTATCTATTTTCATTGCAACTTTGGTTCAGTAGACAGAGTTGAAAGTGTTTTATCTCTCTTGGTGTTTCTCTGAGTCCCTCTATTTGTCCTATAAACTATTCTTGGTTTTAACTTTCTAAAGAAAAGTAGAATTATATGCGGAAATTGGATTTTTAGCATTATTAGACAAAAGTGAAGAGCAAACATTTATAAGGAGGGTAAATATTAAAAGAACATTCAGTACGTTCTTGTTCATAAAAAAAGCACCTAGCTTAAATTTAATAGGACTTGGTTTGCTTTTTGCTCTTAGAGTTCAAATTCTGTTTATTTAGAGATGCCACATGGGACAAAAATGGACAGAGAATTATATACATTGTGACGTTAAGGAAAATGCTGCTTAGAGGCTACAAGTTAAGCAATACATAATTCTGTCCTTAAAGAATTTAAAGTTAGCATTTTATAGTGGATAGCTGGGCTTTCCATGTGTATAACTGGGCTTACAGAGTACCTGGGTTCAAATCCTAGCTCTTTTGGGAAAATTTCTTGAGTCTTAAATTCCATTGCTACAAAATAAGTGCTGTGGAGTAATTAGCTTCTAAGTTCCTTTAAATATATGATCCTATAATTATTGCTCATTGTTATAATCTCTTTCTATATTACCCCAAGGAAATGGAAGCAGAGCCTAGAATTCAATTCAACAAAGCCAGAGACAGAAAGAGGGCGGGGTGTTGTTGTTCACAAGGAACAAGCTGACAAACTATTTTCTGGTACTAGGGTCCCATCTCAGAATGTCTATAGCAAATACTGATTTAGATCCAGGAGTCTTTCCTTTGGTTTCTCCTGTGCTAGAAATGATTATTCATTGGAATCCCCTGGAAAAGGCAAAATGATTTCAATTGTGGTGACTGAAGGGATTTAGGTGCAAACATCCATTCTGGTCTGCACATACTCGGGGTTACCAAGACACATACAGTTTAGTTTTGGAGAAAATACAACTTAAATTGAACCAAGTGGTCACTTCCTTAGAAAGGTCACTTCCTTCATTCTTGAAATGAAGGCTAAACCTATGTAGTATTGTGTTGCATATAGTCAGTCAATTTCTAAGTTGCAAACTTTATTACTTAACATGAAACCAGTTCTCTTAGGTGGGGAGACAATAAAAGAAAACGATGTTGTTCCTTAGGCTTGACCCATCTTAGAAATTTTTCTATCTTTTCATTTTTCTTATGATGGGTTGCATGATTCTAGGTCTCTGGGTAAATCCTCCACAGAAGAATTATTTGAGGAAATGGACAAGGGTAATGGAGGACTGAGTGCATATGGGCTACAAATATGAACAATTAGAGGGAAGGTTGATGCATGATCATGGATCCCTTGAGGTGTTTTTAAAATATTGTGATAACTTTGTATCACTAGAGAGAACTCTGCTTTTTCCTTTGGGGGCAGCTGGCTATTTCTCAGCTGTAAGCTCCACTCATTGGACTGACTGCTCCTACACTCCTAAGTCTGTCCATGAGTGGTATCTGTGTTTATCAAATCACTTTGGCTCAAGCCTGTACCAGACATCAAGTTCCCTTCTATTTCTTTGTGCTCACCATGTCTCACTGAATTGTCTTACCAAAGTCATCAGTTTCATAAAGCATGTAATCATAATGCTTTCGAAAAAAAACCTAAGCTGCAAATCAAAACAACAGCCCCAGGAATCCTGAGCTGAGACTTTCATTCAATCACTATTCCAAACCCTCAAACAGAAAGAAATTCCAATTTGGCTAATATCCATTTCCCCCCCTGGCAATGACAGCCTCCTGTGCCCGTGGTTTGGGTTATGGAGTGGTTGAAGATCAGTATCTGCTTATAAATTTCTGACTCTTAGCATGAGGAAGGGAGGGAAGTGTCAGTCACCCATACATAGCTCTGATTGGAAGCTGACATTCTTGGACATTGCATTACAGGCTGCAGGATCTCACCTCTGCTACTACCATTCCAAGCTGTTCACTCATCATGTAGGCTTGATGGGTCTCTTCTTGCTTCTTATGCCTACTGGCATTACCCCCTTCCCCCAATTAATGGAATAGGAAGCTTCTGCTTGAGGAATAAGAGCTGGCCAGAACATGGTGGAAAACTCTTCTACCTGACAGTCTTCTCTGCCAGTTACCTTGAAAATTTCTGAACCCAGCAACATCATGTCATGTCATGCTCCCAGTGCCTATTAGTCACTTCAAGACAGCCCCAGAGCTTTGTGGGAGATATAGTCTAGGGAAAGAAAACAAGTTAAATTCTGTTACCGGTTTGTTAATAGTGTAACCTGTCTACCACATGTCCAACAAATTGTAATCCAGTTTTTCTGCTCATACATCTAGTCCTCTATTTTGGGACAGATCTAAACATTAGGAATCTTTTCTTTATATTTTTTTTTCA
Organism: Pseudochirops cupreus; assembly: GCA_028627135.1. NCBI lineage: Eukaryota > Metazoa > Chordata > Mammalia > Diprotodontia > Pseudocheiridae > Pseudochirops > Pseudochirops cupreus. The sequence goes on along the minus strand of JAQQSU010003478.1, from coordinate 11,535 downwards.
AGATTTGCTCCCTTTAACTTGTGCCCATTAGTTCTATCTCTCCTCTTTATGACCAATCAAAACATTAACTATAATATTTTATGCATCTACTGGACATCTCATAGAGATTAATTAAGAAGGATATATTTTGTTCTTATACAGCAAATAATTTAAGCCAACCACAACGATAATCTATTCTGCAGATAATGTTTCTTTTGTTACCTTCTCTCTTTCCCCATTGCTAGCTCTGTAGTATAGACCTTGGTGACTTGATCACTACAATAATTCTCTTCCTGTCCCCATTTTCTTTCTGTTCCTTTTTACCCTTCACCCTGTTGTCAGACTTCTCTCTTATATGAACAAATCTGGTCATGTCCCTCTTCTCCCCAGAATGCATCCTTATTGTCTACCTAGATACTCAAGGACTTACCACCATGCTTTTCCAGCCTTATGTCACATGGACTTCATAATCTTCACTCTCACCAAAGTGACAAATTCTGTTCCTCCAAAATATCCATGACTGTTTCCTGTGTTTGGGATACACTGCACCAGACTTATTCCCACTTGTTAAATTTTTTTGTTTGTTTTTTGTATTGATAATGTAAAGAGGAAAAGGCCAGCTTAATCCAGGACTGGTCTTTGGTGAATGAATATTTGGAGGAATAGTATGTGTTCAGTTGTATATGACTCTTCATGATCCCATTTTGGGGTTTTCTGTTTAAGATAGTGGAGTGCTTTGCCATTTGCTTCTCCAGCTCATTTTATAGAATGAGTAACTGAAGCAAACAGGGTTAAGTGACTTGACCAAGTCCACTTAATGAGTAAGTATCTGAGGGTGGATTTGAACTCATAAAGATAAGTTTTTCTGATTCCAAGCTTACTGTCCTATCTATGGTGCCACCCAGCTGCTTATCTACCTTTGGTGTCCAACCGGTCACCCAACACTAACCTGTGGTTCTAAGAAGTTGTAGCATTCACACTGGCCATATCCTGGTAAAACTGTCTTGGTAGACAGGCTAAACCAGTTTGAGGGTAACTGACAGATATCAAACTCATCTGTGAGTTAGGGGATGTTTATGCCAAGCATATTAAGATTTCCCCCGGAAGAATGGGCCATTACCAGCCCTACTGACTTTTGTCTCACCACTGGACTTGGATGATTCAGGAAGAGAGAGTGAGGCTTTGTGCAACTCTGCTTCACTTAAATAAAATTTACTCTCAAGTCAAGACATAAACCTGTGATGTTACTGGTCCTCTTTGAAAATGAACAAACGATGATATCTGGATCAATGGACCAAGATACAATTCTGTGAGCTTTGTAAGTTGGAAGAGTCATTGACACAGCAAACTGAGTCAGTAGCAAAGACTGCTATAGCAACAGAAGCTGAGTCCAGGGAACTAGCCTTAAGAAGGAACTTTCTTGATCTGACTCAGCAGTAGATTGAACCATTATCCCCGCCAGATATAATGTGCTGCATAGGGCTAACCCAGCTGAGCAAGAGAATGATAAATCCATTAGTGAGGACACACCCAGATGTGAACTTGGTGGGAACTTGTAGAAGGAAGAAAGGCACTCCCAAGGCTGGGTGTTATAAAGTGCTCTCCTCATGTTCACCTGTTCCCTACTAAGTGCCAGGTCTGAGGAGTGAACTGCTTCATGCATCCCAGAAGTGGATTGATCTGTCTACCCAAATGGACCTTCTAGGGCAGCGGTTCTCAACCTGTGGGTTGTGACCCCTTTGGGGTTGAATGACCCTTTCACAGAGGTCACAGGGATCACCTAAGACCATCGGAAAACACATATTTCTGATGGTTTTAGCAACCTCCTCTATCTGTGTTCAGGCGGGTCCGCCCACGTGCAGACATGCCCACATATGACTATTAAAGGGTTGAGGCATTAGGAGGGTTGAGAACCACTGGTCTAGGGCCTCAACCTGCCAATATGAATAAGGATTGGGAACAGGAGTCCAGAGGGGATTCTATATACATATATATTTATGGGACACATAAATTATGTATCTATATATACAAAATGAATAAATACTCATATATGTGTGTATATATATGTATGTATGTATGTAAGTATACACTATACTTACTCATCTGTGAACATATTATCTCCATGACAGAAGGTAAGCTTTCCGATGGCAGGAATTGTTATATATTTATATCTAGGTTCCCAGCATCAGGGATAGTATCTTATGAGCCAAGGGGCCCCTAAGATCTGAAAAGAATATATAATAAAACAGATGGAAAAATAAAATAAAAAATGCATAGCAGAGAACAAAACATAACTTTCATGGAAGCAAAAATAAGATGGACAGCTCTCAATACAATGTGTAGTATTTATCATACAGGATTTCTTGAAATGAAAATTTATTGCTATATATTTTTAATCCTCTCTTATGTTCTGCTGTTCACATGACATGCTTTTTCCCCTTTTCTTTCATACTTGATTTTCAATATTTAAGTTTATAATATGTTTCTTTTCTCTATTCTCTATTTGAGTTTTGATATTTGAGTCTAAAATTAAAAAATATATTTAAAAAGAAAGAGAAATCACACTTCCGTGGTCATATGGTAGCCAAGTGTTAATAAGACCCTACCTTTCCCATACCTTGGAGCTTCCAGAAATTCTCCTCACTAGAAATTTTGATGAGGAAGAGAGCAAGAGATGGTTCAATCAAACTTTTGTATACATACTCTCAATTGTGGCTTTTTGGCCAGAAACAGATTGGTGGGTAGAATGTTGGATCTGAATTCAGGAAGTAATGAGCTAAAATTCAGCCTTAGACACCTTACTAGCTCTGTGATCCTGGGCAAATCATTTAGCCCTCAGTTTCTTCAACTGTAAAATGGGGATAATAATAGTACCTATCCTCCAAGGTTGTTGTGGGGCTCAAATGACATAATGTTTGTAAAACACATGGCAAACCTTAAAAGTGCTATGTTATTATTATTTTTTTAAAGGAAAATCAATTTATTTTTTATTTTTTTTGGGGGGGAAGGTAGGGCAATTGGAGTTAAGTGACTTGCTTTTAAGGTCACATGGCTAGTTTTTGTGTTAAGTGTCTGAGGCCGGATTTGAACTCAGGTCCTCCTGACTCCAGAGCCAGTGCTCTATTCACTGCGCCACCTAGCCACCCCCTCTATTATTATTATTATTAGTTAGTGACCACCACACCAGTCCTTTAGTCACTCTGGGCCAGAAGAAGACCCACCAAAGTTCCAAATGTTATTCTGCAACTGGGCAGGGAATATTATACATGCTCCATCTAACCCACTAAGCAGACTTATCTGTACATGCTCCAAAAACTGGGCTCTCATGACCATCCTTGTAATGTTAACAGGATATAAGATCTTTCGCACCCACTAATAGACCTCAGGTGGAGCCCATTAAGGGAAGCTTGCTTAGGGGAGGCTTGCTTGTAGGAAGGCTTTCACATTTTTTGTTAATTTCTATTTAGGCACTGAGTCATGAGGGTTAGTGATTCCCTCTAGTTCTAAAAAGGGTATATAGACTCTGAGGTTAGCATTTTGCTTTGGGACTCACCCACTGGAACAATATTCATGTGATGTAGCCAGATGAGACTCTGGGTAGCCATTAAGGAGCCTCCTGGCTTTGAAAAACCCAGATGTTGGTGCCTCTCTCTTTGGTAACTATGTATGTATTACCTTGGTCAGACAGTTGGATCTGTCTGTTGATCTGTACTAATTTCTCAGACAGTTAGAAGCCCTGTCTGTTGGTCTTTATTTCTCTTCTTATATATATTTTTTATTTCTCTGAAGTTCAGGGTGCTAACTTTTCCCATGAACTAGTGAATGTAATTTAAAAAAGATTGTTGACCCTTTAAATAGCTACCTTTCCTAGTAAGGCTGGTTTGAGAACCTGTGCTAGCAGCCTTCCTGGGTATGCTAGTGTGGCTGCTGCTACAATCCTTCATTATAATGGATTTTAATATCATAAATTTAATGATTGAAGGGATTTTAGAGATCATCAGTTCCATTCCCCATATTTTACAGATGAGAAAACTGAGCCTTAGAAAAGGTAAATGACTTGCCCAAGGTGACACAGGGAGTAATCAGCAGAGTCAAGATTGGAACCTACTTCTTCTAACTTCTCTGACACCAAATCCAATGCTCTTTCAACTTTATCATGCTTTTTCATCATCTTGAAATCCAACTCAAATTTCAAACTTACTCCATGAAGTCTTTCTCCAGTTCGGAAGAGCCCTTTAATGCTCAGACCTTCCTTTTAAAAATCTCTCTTATGTACTTACAATGTATTGTCATTATTTGAATTTGTGTCATATTTCCCCACTAGATGGTTAACTCTGAGGCTTGTCTTATGTCAGCTTTGAATCTCTTCTGGGGTCCAGCCCAGTGCTTTGCCTCCAGTAGTTGCTTAATAATATCAGCTAAGGTGAATGGATATTGCTGTTAGCTTGAGAAATTAATAAAGCAAATGCCAACTCATTTCCTAAGTTCATATTTATTATTAGCTTAGTTCACATTCTGAATTTCACAGTAAAGAGCGAAACATGTAAGAAAATTCTTCTGCTTTGATGCTGTTTCTGAGAAACATAATTTTTTCATTTTCCCAGGGACATGTAGGGCAACCCACACTTTCTGTGGCTCTTGTAGCAGATGTGGCCTTCCACTCCTAAAAACTTGGCTTGATGACCTGCCATCATGAGAATTAGCTCAGAAAAATTCTTTGGGAAGGCAGGAAAGCCTCAGACATAGGGCATATTTCTATGTGGCTGCTAAAAACACCATCCCTCTCTCAGTCTCATAGATCTTCATAATCAATATCCATCACTGACATTAGATCCATTATACTAAACTTGATTAGGAGACAGTCTGAAATGGATGGATTATCATGCCATATTATTTATTTTGTTGAACATTTTGAGGACACTACTTCTAGGTAAAAATTGTTGTAGCAAGTTAGTTTAATGCACTCAGCATCATACCACAGCAAACATTTTGGGAAAGAATTAGAGAAAATAGGTGTTTCCTTCATTTTTCAATAGTGGGATCAAGGAGGAAGTGTGGGGTAGTCAAAAGAATGCTGGATTTAGAATTGGAAGAACTGGATTAAAATCCTGATTCTGCCTCTTACCATCTGTGTGACTCTGGGCGAGTCTTTTCATCTTGATTTTCTTATTCTACTAAACAAGGGAATTGGACTTTTAAGGCCTCTAAGTTCCTTCCAGTCAGTTATTCAGTCAATAAACATGCCTTAAGGACCTGTGCCAGGCACAGAGCTAAGGCCTGGGGTTACAAAGTAAAGTAAAAAAGATCAGCCCTGCCCTCAAGGAGTCTCCCTCTAATGAGGGAGGCATATAAATAACTATGGGCAAACAGGCTATATATAGAATATTTGGAAATAATGACCAGAGGGAAGATGCTAGAATTAAGAGGGATCAGCAAAGGCTTCATGTCGAATATGGTAGTTTAGTTGGGACTTGAAGGAAGTGAGGAAAGCCAGGAACCAAAGATGGGAAGGGAGAGGTACGGGGGACAGCTGAGGAAAATTCCCAGTTGGTATATGAAGTATCTTTTTTGAGGAACAACAAGGAGGCTGGTATCCCTATATAGCAGAGTATGTCGGGGGGTATAATGTGTAATAAGACTTCAATGATTGGGGATTGGGGCAGTTATGAAGGGCTTTGAATATGAACTAGAGGATTTTACATTTGATCCTAGAGGTAATAGGGAGCCATTGGAGTTTATTGAAGGTGATGTGATCAAATCTGTACTTTAAGAAGATCACAGTCTAATGGAGAATGGACTAGAATGGGAAAGATTAGTAGCAGGCTATTACAGTAGTCTGGGCATGAGATGATAAGAGCCTACATTAAATCCATGCTCATCAAAAATTGTTTAAAAATATCAAGAGGCAATGGAGAGGGCCCTGTTCTAGCAGTCTGATGACCTGAGTTCTAATCCCCGTTCTGGCACTGAACAGCCATGTGACTTTGAACAAGTTGTTTAAGTTTTCTGGATCTCATTTTCCTTATCTGTAAAATAAGGCATGTTATACTAATTAACTTTTAAGTTTTCCCTTTTGATTCTAAAATGCTGCAATCTTTTCTTCCCCTTATTATAGAGTATTTTTTATGAAAATACACTTCACTGCCTCCCAATGAAAATTATATTAAATCAATCCAACATGTACTTATTGAATTGCAGGTGAGTGTAAAAGACCTATGATAGAATGAAACAATTCTGGCTATCTAGGGGCTTACTTTCAGGTGGGTCCTTCCTGAGTGTCTCTAAGGGGGTCATTTCCAATTGTGATTACTTTTTTTTAACACTTCCACTAACTTCACAGAAACCAACAGTGCTATAATAAAGGAAAAAAAATAGAAAAGGAAGGCTAGAGTGTATAGTACTATAATTTAGAAAATTCTTGACTTGTATAAACAAGTCTTAAAAATAAAAGAAAAACATGTTTTCTCTTATTACTAGTACTACCAAGGTAAAGGTCCCTCAGCTACCTCATTTAACCCAGTCTCCTAAAACCTTTTTGTTCAGAAGTTGGGAATCAGCGCTTTTCATAGACTGAACCCAATAAATGACACTCATCACTTTGAATGGATCATTGGGGAAAGCACATTTTAGTATAAGCAAACATAAACCTATCCAAGATAGCTTCTATAGAGGGAAAAATCAGTTGTTCTTAATTCCAATGATTCAGCCAAACTTTCACTCTCTTGAGGAAGATGGACATATAAGGAAACTCTATCCAACATTCAAAGAACAATTAAAATATGATATAAACTGTTTTCAAATAGAAGAAAAGAAGGGATTCTTCCAAACTCCTTCTATGACACAAATATGGTCTTAATACCTAAGCTAGGGTAAAGAAAGCAGAGAAGGAAAACCATAGATCAAAATCCCTAATGAACATTGATATAAAATATTAAATAAAATATTGGCAAAGGAGTTACAACAACATATTTGAAAGTTTATACACTATGAGTGAATTGGATTTTTACCAGTAAAGGTAATTTTTTCCCTAAGGGACCAGGGTTTCACCACATGGCACACATTGAATATGTGGTATATAGTGTGGGACTAATGGTCTCCAAGCTGCACAGGGTAGAAGTGCATCCCTTAATAATAACATCCTGAGATAAAGCCTGTTGCTTTCTGCCTTACCTACTTCTCTGCTGACCATAAGGCAGAGTTGTCAAGCTCCCATCTAGGCGACTGTAAGCAACGCACAAAACTCTTTAGGGAACCAGCTAAAAATGTAATTAGGAAATGTTTAACAAACAGCTAAGAGAAATAAGTAGTTCCAAGATCTTACACAAATTATATCTGCAGAAAGACTTCTAAAACTCTGAGTGGGCTACTCAGCTATCTCAAAAGCTTTAGAATTTGCACAGCTCAAAAAAAATCAACTAAATCATGAATTGGATGGAACCCATGATACTCTGAGTAATCTTTCTTCCCTGTAGAGATCCTTCTCTTCAAGGAGCTGGAGGCCAAATCACGTAAGATTTGCTTCACTCAAGCAAATTACCTTGGGCTTTAGTTACATGAGATGCTTATTTAATTTTGTGAAATTATAATAACTATTTTGAATGAGATCGCCTTCTAAGTTCTACTTAGAAATACCACTTCGTCAATTAAAGCAGAAAGAAATTGCTTATTTACCATTAAACTTAGTCAAACTTCTGTCATTTTCAAGGACAAATTTAATAGTTTAGTTTAAGAAAAAAAAACAACAACCTTAAACATGAAGGAGATGATCTCCTGCTCTAGAACGTGGCGAATGAACCTGGTGGCAAAATGAGACCAAGTAATTATAATGAGAATTAAAACAATGAATGAATGAATGTATGAATGAAAAAACATTTAAGTGTTTACTGTGTATGAACATATAACATTCATATTTATAATAACAACCACTGCCTATAATGTATAGTTATTAGTTAATAATATTTACTTGTCATTTCTTTTTTAAATTAATTTTATTTTTTGTATTTATTTGTATTTCCCCAGTTAGATGCCAAAATTTTAACATTTGTTTTTAAAACTTTGTGTTCCAGATTCTTTCCCTTCCTTCCTTCCCACCTGCCCTCATTGAGAAGGCAAGCAATTTGATATTGGCTTGTACATGTGTAGTCTTGGAAAACATATCCATAGCAGTCATGTTGTGAAAGAAAACATAGAGAAAATAAAGCTCAAGAAAAATAAAGTAAAAAAAGAAAAAAGATATGTTTCAATTTGCATTCAGACACCGTCAGTTCTTTTTCTGAGGATGGATAGCATTTTTCATTCTAAGTCCTTCAAAGTTGTCTTGGATCATTGTATTGTGAAAATAGCTAAGTCATTCACAGATGATCATCTTAGAATACTGCTGTTACTTTGTACACAGTACATTTCATTTTGCATCAGCCCATGCAAGTCTTTCCAGGTTTTTCTGAGAGCATCCTGCTCATAATTTCTTATAGTAAAATAGTATTCCATCATAATCTGATAGATACTACAACTTGTTTAGCCATTCCTCAGTTGATGGACATCCCCTAAATTTCTAATTCTTTACCCCCAGAAAAGAGCTGCTATAAATATTTTTGTATGAATATGTTCATTTTAAAATCTCTTTTGGGATACAGATCTTGTAGTAGTATTACTAGATCAAAGTGTATGCTTCTTTTTATAGCCCTTTGGGCTCACACACACACACACACATACACATATGTATATATAACTATATATATATGACCTTTGAGCATATATACCTATAATAACTATAACTAATAACTGGTTGAATCAGTTCACAACTCTACCAACAGTGCATTAGTGTCTCATTTTTCCCACATCCCCTCCAACATTCATCATTTACCTTTTCTGTCTTATTAGACAATCTAATAGGTATGAAAAAGTGTTTTAATTTGTATTTCTCCAATCAATAGTGAGTTATAATATTTTTTATATGGCTATAGATAGTGTTGATTACTTCATCTGAAAACTGATCATATCTTTTAATCTTTTATCCATTGGGGAATAGCTCTTATTTTTATAAAATTGACTCAGTTTTCTATATGTTTGAGAAGTGAGGCCTTTATCAGAGAAATTTTCTTCAAAATTTTTTTTTCACAGTTATTATTGCTAACTGTATTTCCCTCCATCCTATTCCTCCCACTCCTGCTTATTCTATACCCTCTCTCCTTTCACCCTGTCCATCCTCAAATGTGTTTTGCTTCTGAATACCCTTTCCCCAATCTGTCCTCCCTTCTATCTCCCCCTTCCCCCTTCTCTTATCCATTTCCCTCCTACTCTCCTGTAGGGTAAGATAGATTTCTATACCCAACTGAGTGTGTATGTTATTCCTACTTTGAGTCAATTATGATGAGAGCAAGGTTCACTCATTCCCCCTCACCTCTCCCCTCTTCCCCTGCATTGTAAAAGCTTCTTCTTGCCTCTTTTATGTAAGATAATTTACTCCATTCTACCTCTCCCTTTCTTTTTCTCCCAGTAGGCTCCTCTCTCACTCCTTACTTTTATTTTTTTGATATCATCTCTTCATAGTCAACTCACACTTCTGTCTATATATATTCCATCTAACTGCTTTATAATGAAAAAGGTCTCATGAGTTACAAATATCATTTTCCCATGTAGAAATATAAACAGTTCAACATTAATATGTCTCTTATGATTTCCCTTTCCTAGAGGGCAAAGCAGCCAGGATCTCAACCAAGAATCATTTTTTATACTTCTCTTGAGTATCGTATTTGAAAGTCAAATTTTTATAGTGCCAATGTGATATTCACAGCACTGATGGTGACTATGAATGTGCCGGCATAATTCTGAACAGCAAAATATAACAGACTTTCCACATAAAAGACAGAAGCAAAATATTTATTCAGACACCAGAAAGCCAAATCCCAACACCAGAAAACTGAATTCATCATAGCAACAAAGAAATTTATACATAATAACACTGCAAAGAGCAACACCATCCCAAAGCCTTCCCACAAATACACACAAGTCTAGCTGTCTCATTGCCTGCATCTTCTCTTTCCTGCTGCTCTAATTGCTCTGACTCCCAGCTTCCTGCTCCACCTCTTCAGCAAGTTCCTTCCATCACAGGCTCCATGTGATTACATTTGGCCTATTAAAAGGAAGGGAGATCCTCAAATTCACATTACCATTACAATTTTCTATTCAACTCTGATCTTTCCATCAAGAACACTTGAAAGACCTCTATCTCATTGAATACCCATTTTTTCCATGAAGAATTGCACTCAGTTTTGCTGGGGAGGTGATTCTTGGTTGTAATCTTGGCTCCTTTTCCTCCAGAATATCATATTCCAAGCCCTCCAATCCTTTAATGTAGAAGCTGCTAAATTGTGTGTTATCCTGACTGTGGCTCCATGATACTTGAATTATTTCTTTTTGACTGCTTGCAATACTTTCTCTTTGATCTCACAACTCTTTTATTTGGCTGTAATATTCCTGGCAGTTTTCATTTTGGAATCTCTTTCAGGAAGTAATTGGTGAATTCTTTCAATTTCTTTTTAATCCCTGGTTCTAGAATGTCAGGCAGTTTTCCATGATAAATTTTTTTAAAGTAAAATTTTATCTTTATTAATTTGTTTACTTTTAGTTTACAAGATTCAGTCCCAAATATCCCTTGAGTTTCAAATTTTCTCCCTGTCCCTCTCTTCCTCCTAACCCCCCACCCATGGTGGCATGCAATCAAGTACAGGATCTGCAAATACTTTCACATTAGACATTAGTCAGGTTGTAAAAAAAGGATTGTAACTGATGGAATGAATAATGGGAAAAAGAAAATAAAACCAAACAAGAAAAAGAGAGAGAGAGCAGGTAGTTTGCTTCAATCTGCATTCAAGCTCTGTTCTCTCTAGTTCTTTCTAGTTCTTTCTCTGAATGTAGACATCTTTTTCCATCAGGAGTCTTTTGGAGTTGTCTTACAACCTTGCATTGCTGAGAAGAGTCCAGTCTATCAAAGTTGGTCATTACACATACATTGTGTCTGTAATTGTATAGAGATTTCTCATGAGTCTTCTCTTCTCACTCAGCATCAGTTTGTATAAGACTGTCTAGGTAAATATGAATTCTGTCTGCTCCTCATTTCCAATAGCATAATAATGTTCCATTACATTCATACACCACAACTTATTTAGCCATTCCCCAATTGATGGGCATCTCCTTAATTTCCAATTCTTTGCCACCACAAAAAGATCTACTATAAATATTTTTGTACATACAGGTCTTCCTCCCACTTCTATGATCTCTTTGGGATACCACCCTAGAAGTGGTATTACTGGGTCAAAGGGTATGTGATTATTTATAGCCTTTTGGGCATAGTTCCAGATTGCTCTCCAGAATGGTTGAATCAGTTCACAACTCCACCAACAGTGCATTAGTATTCCAATTTTCCCACATCCTCCTTAGCATTTGTCATTTTCCTGTTTTTTCATCTTAGCCAATCTGACTGGTGAGATGTGGTATCTTAGAGTTGTTTTGATTTGCATTTCTCTAATCACTAGTGATTTAGAGCATTTTCTTCAT
>JAQQSU010003477.1:0-14349 GCA_028627135.1 Pseudochirops cupreus | reverse complement strand
GTCACGTAGCCACTTTAGGAAAGGGCCTAGGGGCAGGGAAGATCTTCAGATTCCCATAACACCTACATAGACAATACATACACATACCCTACAGACAAAACCAGAAGAAATAATCAAAATGAGAAAAATATATGGCATGCCATTTAAAGAACATCCACCCAAACTATTTAAAATATTTAATTGCTGTTGAGAAATAGGAAACGAGCAAAAGAATGGACACAAACTATAACCCTTTCCTAAGGAAACCATTGGGGATTTTGTTGTTGTTCTAGATTTGCAAATTCATTGACAAAAACATCTCTTTCAGAGAAGAAACTTCCATAAGCAACGCAGGTCAGCACATACTCTAGTCTTGGTAATTTGCCTGGGCCACTGAGAAGTCTTGATGATTTAGGCAGTATTTATCAGAAGCAGAACTTGAACCCAGATCTTCCTGACTCCAAGGTTGGTGCTCTATCAACTGCTCCATTTGCCTCTCAAGCAAATTTAACCAATGTAAATCAAATGCCACAATAAGGAGACCAAAAGGTCGTAGAAACCACCTTAGTCATCAAACACTTGGTCTCTGCCCAGCAGAGAGATATGGCAGCCAAGTTAATGCCAGTTTAGAGTAGAAACTCATTTGTAAGGTCTTATGTAGTAGAAAGGTAGAAGAGTGTGAGTAGTATTTCCTCTTAAAACAACAAGAAAGAGTAGAGGAGAAAACTTATTTTAAGAAAGCTTGGCAAGAGATCTAAGTAAGCAAAGTCACACTGAAGATCTTTAAGGATGAACCTGGAAGGAAAATAACAGATGTGAAATGAAAAATATGTGTAAAGATTTTCCATCATTGAGGACAGTGGAGTCATCACATTTAGTCATTAGCATCCAAAGCCATGACTAGGAATTCTTGTACCCCGAACAATGTCGGTTGTGGGGTGGAGTATCGTCTGTCCAAAGTATAGTTTCTATAGTTTCAGCAGGAGAGGAAGGGCTCCATACCCCAGAGAGTCTGGTCTTCACACATGATCCTTCTCAACCTCCAGAGGAGGTTGGAGAGGAGTGCAATAGTGATGGGAGCATGGGGGTGGCAGCTCATATACAGGCAAGAGAGTAGTATACAGGAGTGGTTGTAGCACACAGTATGGGTCACTCATAATGTGGGAGAAGGAAAAGACTTCAAGCTGTGGGATCAACAGGATGGCTAGAAGAGGAAGCCTTCCCCCCACCCCGCCTAGATCTCACCACCCTAGGGAAGCGCTTCACTTGTTCTGTCCTAGTTATAGCTCAGCTAACAGCCCCCACTGTGTTGCCTGTGAGGCAGAAAAGGCACTGAAGAAAAGAAAGCTGAGAGGAGCAACTGGGCCTAGACCAGATATACATGGAGGAGATCCATGCTGGAAGAAACAGTTTGGAGGGAAAAGAAGGGAGGACAGCGAAGGCTTGGAAAAATTTTAGCTCTCATTGGTACCAAGAAATCTGACCAAGAGAACAGTGATAACTGTATACCCATATGCCTACGTTTCCACCTCTACAAACTGTTTTAGAGAATAACTCACACATACACACATCAGTGCACACATCTTGTTGAAGGGATGAAAAGAAAACTAACTTTGGCAAATGCCATTTCACATCATATCACATCTTTACACAGTTGTTTGAAAGGTACTGAGAAAACAATCCCAGGTCCTGATGTACTTATTGTTTGTCTATTATAAGACAGCATGTCACTTAGTAGAGCAAGACACTTCCTGAAGGGCTCTCCTGTGCACATGCCAAAGTCATACAAGATTCCTGGAAAGATGGAACCACAGAGATATCTTGGTTTCCTGACCCTCGGCTTCTACTGGTATCAAACAAGAGCATGTGCTTGCCAAGGTCATGGAAGCTGTCCAGTGAAGAGTTCCAATTGACCAGACTCTCTATAGATGCTAAGAACCTCTAGATGCTCCTGTTTTCAGATGACATTGTGTCAAATACCAGCACACTGCAGAGGCTCTAAATGAGATCCATAATCACTCAACAGAATCCATCTTGACTAGCCACAATGGAAAACCAAGTGAATGAAGAGTACCTATCATCCAGATCAGGACAACCCACTGCACTATTCCATCATTATCTTGGACCGGCACTACATATAGACAAAGAACTGGGCCCAGAGTTGAACAGGAAGAGAACAAGCAAGATTGCTTTTGGGAAATCACGAATGGTATTGTCTCTTAAAACAGCAAGAAATAGGAAATTATGGCCACACTAAGGAAGGCTTTTAATGACCCATCTTTTAAAATATCAATATTCTTGTAGTGTTGTAATATGGCTATGAGTCATGAAATTGCCCAAAAGGCAATGGAGAGGAGGCATAGTAGGCATTAGAGAGCTGCAATACATTACAAACAAGGAAGTACTATGAAGAGTCAGTGTGAAGGATATGAATAAAGAAATTTACCAGTCAACAAGATGGTTTGGTTATTTGATGAGAGAGAGGGGGGTGTCCAATGTATTCCACTGATATACACACAATGTCATAAAAATTAGAGGAAGGCCCCAAGTTTCTTGGGTGGACTCTCGTGGTAAATTTATAGGAGGACACAGACAAGAGTCACAAAGGACAAGAAGGCACAGATGGGTTGCAATCTGCTTATTTTAGGAAGTACCACCTTGATGAGATTGCAGACCCATTGAAACATCTAAGCATTTAACGCTACAAATAATGGGAAGCCACTGAAGGTTTCTCAGTAGAGGAGTGACATTGTCAGGCAGACCTGTGCCTTAGAAATATTAATCTGGAAGCTGTGTGGAAAGTGGAATTAAGAGGAGAGATATTAGAAACAGGGAGACCAGGTTGGAGGCTATTACAATAGTCCAGGTAAGGGATGGTGAGGGCTTGAACTAGGATGTGGCCATGTAAGTAAAAAGAAAGGGACAATTCTGAGAGATTTTTCAGATTTTGCTAAAGCCAAGAAGCAAGAGGGTCCAAACAAGATGGAGTCATAGAATCCTAGATGAATAAGGAATGCATCCTACAGATTATCTAATTCAACTCCTTCATGTTAGAGAGGAGGAAACTGAGAGATGGATAGAAGAAAAGTTTGAGATGACTCTCAAGTTTTAAGTATGAGTGATAGGGAGAGTTCATTTTTAAAAAATCATGCCATTGAGAGAAATTGGAAAGTTTGGAAGAGAAGCAGGTTTGTGCAGAAAGATCATCAATTCTATTTGGGACACGTTGAGCTTGAGGTTACAGTAGTCATGCAGAAGGAGATGTTCCCCAAGAAAGTTGGATATTTGGGTCTGAAACTCAGGGGAGTAACTGGATCTAGATGCATGGAATTAGATGTCATCCGTGTGGGGGTGATAACAGAAGTTGGGAGTGGGAACCAGTCAACCAACAAGCCTTTATTAAGCAGCTCTTTTGTGGCAAGCACAAAGACAAAGCCCTGGAGGAGTTATGCTCTAATGGGGGAACCACCATGCATATATATAGATATGGAATCTATACAAATCTATACAAGATGGATCCTGGGCAGTTTGAGGACAGGGGTCACCAGAAACTGATGCGATCAGGAAAGGCTCCATATAAAGGTGGAGCTTGAACTGAATCTTGAAGGAAACCAGGGATTCCAAGAGGTGGAGGAGAGGATGGGATGCATTCCAGGCATAGGGGATCAACTGGACAAAGAGAATCTCAGAATCAGAAGGAACTAAAAGCCCCTAGTCTAAGTCCTACCTCTACAACATTCCTCATAAATAGTCTTTCTTTCTCCTCCTTAAGTTCTCTTTTAATGAAGAACCCACTGTCTACCAAGGAGGTCAAGTCTATTTTTGAAAGAACTCTAATAAAAAAGAACTCTAAGAAGTTTTTACTTAGATCCAGCTCATCTGCTTCTGCATTTTCTGCCTATCGTTCAGAGTTCTGCCCTCCAACGCCAAGAGAAAGGCTGGAAGCAGTATGAGCCTGTGAGAGAAACAGAGAAGGGATGCTCATTGAGGCAGGAACAGAACCAGAATCATACAAGGACTCCGTGGCCAAGGGAAGAAAAGGCTTTCAAGAAAGAAGTCTGATTCTGCAGAGAACTCAAGGAAGGTAAGTACTGTGCTGC
This sequence comes from Pseudochirops cupreus, assembly GCA_028627135.1. NCBI lineage: Eukaryota > Metazoa > Chordata > Mammalia > Diprotodontia > Pseudocheiridae > Pseudochirops > Pseudochirops cupreus. Next base: position 10,270 of record JAQQSU010003477.1, on the reverse strand, counting down.
GAAGTCACTGGATTTGGTGACCTTCAAGGAAGCAGTTTCAATTACAAGGTAGAGGTAGAAGCCTGATTTCAGAGAGAGGAAGTCTGTTCCACAAATAAAGGACCCCTCCCCACTAGACTACAGACCCTCCCCAAGGGGCCTCCTTCCCATAAAAACCAATCTTAATCTATTGACAGACCTGAGCTCTTGTGGTTTCTATTAAGAGAAGACAGGCAAGCGAGTCTGAATACAGACCACAGAAAGGAAGGGTCTGCTATGGACCAAAATAGTTGGAGACACATCAGACGGGAAGGTAAGAAAGGCACTTTGAATGGAGGCTGGGATCAGGGTCCAGCTCTGACGAGACAGAAGAGATCTAGGTTGTCCTGAACATGAAGAGAACAAGAAGGGAAAGGGAAGGGTGACTTTAAATGTCTCCCCTTCCCCACATCCTAATAAAAAAACAGTCCTCTGTGCCCAGAGATGAAATATAGACACATTGGCATGACTTCTGATGGCCTCACCCCAACCCAGCACACCCCCGCCCACCTGCGCCCGGGTAGCCTCTGAGCTGGGATTCCAGCAGTCCATTAAAGTCGAATTTATGGTGATTGCAGCGACTTTTCTGAATATTTTTAGCGTGTATGTGTGTGTGTGTGTGTGTGTGTGTGTGTGTGTGTGTGTGTGTGTGTGTGTACTTCTCTGCCTTCCTCCAATATAGTTATTTATGAGGTCATCTCCTGAAACAGCCTATTTTCAGTCGCTCCTGCAGACCATACCCGATCCCCCACAACTAATTTTAACTTTTTCATCTGATGCCAGGAGGGAGCCAGTGCCCAGCTCAGAGCTGCTCTTGGAATTTCACACTCTCTTTCTCCCAGAAGAACTCTGCACAGGCCTCTCTCTGCTCCATCATACCAAATGTCTCCTCTGGAACACAGGAGATTGAGTATGATGGAAGGTATGGACTCTCTGGCATTCTGAGATCTCCTCCTGTTGGTTGAGTAGTAACCTTGGATCAATCATGTACCTTCTCTGGGTCTCAGTTTTCTCACTTCTAAAGTATGGGAAGGAGACTAAGTGACTTCTAAGACCCCTTTCAGTTCTAAATCCTACAAGGACAATATGAGACTACAGGAATTTAGCATGTATTGCTTGATAGCATTCAGGAGTATGAAGGAGCAGAGAGATCACCTAATCTGACTCTCCAGAGAGAGGTCCTGGGATGCCCTGCCTTTGCCACTATGACCTTGGCCAAGTCATCGAACATCCCTGGGCCTTGGTTTCCTCAATTGTAAAATAAGAGGGTCGAACTAGATGGCCTCTGAGGACCCTTCCAGCTCTACGTCTGTGCTTTATGATGATCAGTGGTCTATGAACTCTTCCCTTTTATTGAAGAGGAAACTTAATAATAATAATAATAATTCTTGTTATTGTTCAGTCATATCTGACTCTCGGTGACCCCATTTGGGGTTTTCTTGGCAAAGATCCTGGAGTGGTTCACCATTTCCTTCTCCAGGTCATTTTATAGATGAGGAAACTGAGGCAAACAGGGCTAGGTGACTTGCCCAGGGCCACACAGCTAGGAAATGTCTGAGGCAGGATTTGAACATTGAAGAAGATGAGTCTCCCTGACTGCAAACCATCCGTCTGCTGCGTTACCTAGCTGCCCAATAATGATAATACTAATCCTTAGCAGTTATAGCCCTTTAAGTTGTACAAAGCACTTCATAAATATTATCTCATTTGATCCCCGCAACAACCCGCTGAAGTAGGTACTATTATTATCCCTATCTTACAGTTGAGGAAACCAAGGCAAACAGAGGTTAAGTGACTTATCCCAGGTCAGTAACTGTCTGAAGCAGGATTCAAGCCCCCATAAGCCTCACTCTAGGTCCACAATGCCATGTTACCTTGTTAGGGTGGCAGTAGGTCAATCAATTCAGGGTCAGCTAAACCCTGAACAACTGCTTTGACTGGCTTTCGTTCACTGTGTTGATTGACCTTCCTCAGAGGACAGAAATGCTAGGGGCTCCCAAGCAACCCCCGCGCCTCCTGAAGAATGTGACTCCTCTTTTTCCGAGGATGTATTCAGTGAACAAAGACAAAGCAAAGGAACTTTTCTGGACTCTGGTATTAATATTGCCACTTACAGATGAAGAAACTAAGGCTCAGAGGGGTCAAGAAACTCATCCAGGTCATTGAGTTAGTAAGTGTATCTGAGGCAGACTTTGAACCCCGGTGCTCCTGATTCCACATCCAACATTCTATCTACTCCAGTATCCTAAATGTTTCTTTCACAGCCTGAAGAAGGCCTTGAGGCACCAATGCCAAGTATGAGGTACATTAAGTTTCACTTGAGTCCATGCATTACCAGAACACCCATGCAGTGGAACACACATCAATGGAACATCCATGCACTGGAACACACATCAATGAACATCCATGTAGTGGAATACACATCATTGGGAACATCCATGCAGTGGAACACACATCAATGGAACATCCATGCACTGGAACACACATCAATGAACATCCATGTAGTGGAATACACATCATTGGGAACATCCATGCAGTGGAATACACATCATTGGGAACATCCCACAGGGTCTAGTCAACCTTTCACTTGAAGTGGGTGCTGACCAGCATGGGGGCTGCCCTCAGGCAGCTTACACTGCTTTCATTTCACTTTGATTAAGCATCCACTGGGAAGCAAAGTAGTCTTCTACATCCTGGGAGAGATACCAAATTACAACAACCAGTAGCGCTCATGCAACTTTCAGTCTCATAAGGGGGTAAGATGCAAATAGGTATTTTTAATCCAAGAGGGGTGAATTAAAGAGATACCTGGTGCTGTGTGAGGGTATGCCAAGGGGGAAGGTTGATTCCCCGTGGGAAAATTAGAGAAGCCTTCCTGGATGAACACACACACATACCTACATGCACACACATACGCATGTGCACACATGAACAATAAAAAATATTAATCCAAGGCTGTAAGGATCTTACAGCCAACACAGGCCAAAAGAAAATGTGCTTTAGGAGCAAAGACATAACTGGGCAGGAGCAAAGGGCGTAGCTGTGGGACAATGCAAATCAAAGGGAAGCTTTCATCTTTCCTCTCCTCCTTCTCAAAGGCCTCCCGAGTTGGAAATCCATCTTGACTTAATCAGATCCTCTCACAGACTCCCTGTAGCTCCACCCCATAACACACCCCATGTCTACTCAGTACAGTCACTGGAACATTTTAAAACCCTTGAGTACCCACCCTTTTGTCTTCTCCAACCCCCACCCAGTGCGTCAGGATTTCCAGTGAAGGAATCCAATCGTGAGATTTCACACCAAAGGTCTTCACTGCACAAAATAGCCACAAAATTCTATTTAACTACTGTGAAGAAACCACTGTATTTCTTTGGGCTAGCGAGCTGTAAGGATGAGCCCACCAGCCTTGGGACCGGATGATCCTGGCTCAAGTCCCAGCCCCACCTTTTACCAGCTGAGTGACCTTAGGTAAGTCACTCTCCTTCTCTGAGCTCTGGTTTTCCCATCTGCAAAAGTGAGGCTGTTGGATTAGATGAACTTTAAGGGCCTGTCCAGCTCTAAAGGACCATGATTCTGTTGACAAGTTGTTCAGTTTGGATTGACTGTGCTTTAAAATATTCAGAAGAGAAAAAGGCAGAGACCTCTTAAGAAGGTTTTGGCAGAATTGGCCCTTAGCCCACATTTTGTTGGAAAGGGGGCAGTGAGAATGAGTAACTTGATTGCCAAGGAAACTCTCTCCCAAATGGAAAAATGTCACAGGAGCTATGGACATGGAGACATGCCTGCACAATCACGATCTTTTCCTGCCTTTTCTATTTTGTCTAGCATTTTTAAAGGGGGAGAAGGGAGTGGGTGGAAAGACACTGGAAGCAAAGCGCTGTTCTCATTTAAAGAGAGACCAGTTTGGTTAAGTGAAAGCTGAGCATGAGGAGGAAGCGGGTACCATCAAAGTCCTCTCAATGGACACCAGTTACAAAGTGGCAAGTACGACTTTACAGAATGCAACTACGTTCAAACTTCACAGTATCCAATGTGTAAGTGACAGAAAGTAAAGGAGAACAGGAAGAATAACAGTTAGAATAAATACAGATAGGAAATAGATGAAGTTTAGTGGAAGACAGCACTTAATTTGTACCTATAGGTATTTATATTTATCGAAAGGCTTTCCTTTAGTCTTTGAGTCTTGCTGCTTATAAGAAGAAACTGCACGTCAATATTTGGTCTTTAATAGTTATACTTCAGTAGTTAACACTTTTGTAGAGAAAACATTGATCTCCAATTTCTTCTTATAGGCAGTCAGACTTAAAAGACTAAAGGAACTGGTCTTGGAAACACAAACCTTGAAAGTTTAATTAGACAACATTGTGTCCAGAAAAGAGAGCTACTTCCAGAGTTAAGGTGGGGTCTTGTTGTTTGTAACCTGTGTGCACCCTTAGATAAGTTGCTTTATATCGCTTTGACTCAATGATCTCTACTATCTTTTCCAGATCTGAACTTCACAGTCCATACTTCATTGGGTCCACAGCCTGATTTCTTTCAGCTTTGAGCATAGTACCCATTTTACTGGCTGGAAGATAAAACAAAAGAATTCTTTTCCCATTTTTGTTGTGGACTTAAAGTCCTTTGGAAGTTGGTTCTTTCCCTCTGTGTCTCAGTTGTTGTTTTGGAGGAAATGACAAGTCAGATGGACTTTTCTCAGGACCTCGGAAAGACTAGTGTATAGTATATGTGTGTATGTATGTGTATATGTATATATACATATGTGTATGTGTGTTTGTACACACACATATAGTACAACAATAGTTAAAAACTTCATGACAACTAACATATCCAATTCTTGCAGAACAAAGATGACCCATTAAGAATAATAGAAGAGTAACTACCCAGACCCCCCTCCCCTCTGGCAGTCATACAAAGCCCAACTGGAGGTGTTATTTTTTTCCTTCTACATTAATTTTTCTTCCTGATTTCAATTAGCCAAACTTCAATGGAGTCATTACAGACAGTCCAAGGCCAGCTCAGAGCTGTGCAGACAGCCCTCGCTTGCTCGCTGCCAAGCTGTCTATCACCAAGACAACTGGGCCAGTGCGCTTGGCTCTGGACAAATAGCTCTGGGGGGCTCTTTTCAGAGGAGCCCCAGTGAGTCGGTGGGACTTAAGATTTAGTCCCCAGTCAGCTGCTCACAAGCTGTGTGACCTCGAGCAAGTCACCGAACTCTTCCCAGCCTCACAGAGGCCCTCAGAACACAGAGAGATTGCCAGAGCTTAGAACGCAGAACAAAGAACGGCTGAGCTGGGAGGGAGGGAGGGAGAGAGGGAGGGCCATTTAGGCCAAGCTATACCTTGCTGAACAAGCATCCATCCCTCCACCTCACGCCTGCTTGAACACATCCCATCCAAAGTGATGCACTGGCTCCCCAGGCAGCAGCCCACTCTGGCATGGGGTAGCTCTAAAGGTTTCAGGATGCTTTTTTTTCCGACTTCTGGCCCAAATCTGGCTTCTTTCACCTCCCCCCAACAACTCTTTGAAAACTTAAACACAGCGGTCATGTCTCCCCCAGGGGCTTTCTGTTCTTTGAGCTAAACATTTCTAGTTCCTTCAACTGATGCTCATCTGACATGAATTCGAGGTCCTTCCCCATCCAGATTGCTCTCCTGGTACTCTCCAGCTCACCAGCAGCCTTCCTAAAACATGGCTCTCCAAACTGAACACAATGCTCCAGATGTGGTCTGAGTGGGGCAGAGGAGGACGTCACTAAGTCTCCTTCTTCCTGGATGCAAATGGCTCTTTTAATGTAGCTTCAGACTAAACCTGCTTTCTTGTTAGAGAAGAAGGAGGCTTTCAACTGAACGTGTTTATTTAGTCTGCAATGTGCCAGGCATTGCATTAGCCCGTCTTTAAGGAGCACACAACGTACTTTAAAACACAGAGGCTCGAATGCCAGAGTGCTCATCTAGTCCACTTTACATAGGAGGAAACTGAGGTCCAGAGAAGGGATGGCAGCCCTTTGGCCTTTGAATTCTCTGTCTATACAGTGAAAAGAATAAACCTTGAATTTTCCCGAGAATGAACCCTAACTTAGAGAGGGGACCGGAGAACACATCAGTTTATTTGACAGATCTCTTTGACTTTTCAAAAGAAAGGAGGGAAGGAGGGAGGGTTCAAATCCAAGGCATTTGTGTCATTGTTAAAAATCAATTCCAAATGAGATGGTCTACAGGAGGCTGGCGTCAACAGCTCTACAGGAAAAGGCCAAAGTCTCAGATTAGAGAAAATGGCAGAAATGCTGTCAAGGAGGTTGCTTTGGCTTCTTGGCTAGAGCAGGATTTGATGAATCTGCACTGTGAGGTGTTCAATACACAGGAGCCCAAGCTGAAAAAGACTAATTTCCCAAGAGATCACAGAGGGTTAAAAAAGAGAGAGAGTTGGATTAGGTGAACCCTAATCTTCCTTCTTTCCTTCTATCTCTGACCTTCTATGTTCTAAGGTCTCCTACAACTCTGGCATTTTATGCTCTAAGATTTAGTCCTAGTTCTAAAATCCTGTGTCCTAAGGTCTCTCCCCAGTCTGACATTCTGTGTTCCAAGGACCCTTCTAACTCTGATATTCTCTGCTCTCAGGTCCTCTCCAGCTCTGTCTGATACTGTCTGCTCTAAGGCCTCATTAAGCTCTGAAATTCTCTGCTCCAAAGTTCTCCCAGATCTGACATCCTGCATTCTAGGACATATTCTCCCTCTATGTTCTAAGGTTCAGCCAAGCTATGCTATTTTCTTCATTCTAAGGTTTCTTATGGCTTTAAAATTCTGTGTTCTATTGTTTCTTCAGAGCTCTATTTTTTTTTGCTTTTTTTTTAGAGGGTGGAAAGCAGGGCAATTGTGGTTAAGTGACTTGCCCAATGTCACACGGCTAGTAAGTGTTAAGTATCTGAGGTCACATTTGAACCCTGCCCTCCTGACTCCAGGGTAGGTGCTCTATTCCCTGCGCCACCTAGCCGCCCCACTCTGATACTCTTGATTCCTTAGAATCAAGCCCTCCCAGCTCTAACATTCTCCATTAGAAGATCCTTTCTACTGCTGACATTCTCTGGTCTATGTTCCCTTCCCAGCTCTGACACCATGTGTTTTAAAGTTCCATCTGTGAGTCAAGATCCTGGCTCTGATCCAGCTTTGATAGAAGGACCTTTCTCTCTCTACCATTTGTCTTCCATTTCCTCTGAGTTATGGCCTTCTCTGTTCTAAGGTCCCTTCCCATCTTTGACAACTGGAGATCTCAAGGTCCCTCAGAGAGGCAGCTAGACAGTGAAATCGATCCAGTGCTGGGCACAGCTCATTTTGGCCTAGCCTTTATCACTTTTCTTTAGCTTTAGGACTAATCTCCACTTCTGATTTCCTCTTTGCCTCCTTCTCTCACTGACTGCTAAGGTTTGCCCACTCTTTGGACTACACTGCACCTTTGACATGTTTCTCTCCTCTCTTGCACCTACCTGTCCATGCCAGCAGTCCTTGGAAGAGAGTAGGATCAGGAAAATCCTTACATTCCTCCCATGACAACATTATTGGACTTCAAGCACCCCAAGGAAGCCAAAGGAGAAAGTGTTTTTAATTCTCTTTGAGAAGCCTGATCTCCCACCAAATAAACCAAATTTGCAGACCAAATAAACAAAATCTGGACTCAATGCGTATCACCTGTATTGCCCACCTTCAATCTTCTATTAAATCCCCCTGGATTAATCTCCTCAGTAGAATCTGAACATCAAGGCTTGAGGCTTACTACCAATATGATCTTGGACAAAGCATTTAACCACTCTGTGTGTCAGTTTCTCCCTCTGTGAAATAGTGAGAATCATACTTGTCCAACACTGGTGTTACACTACACTGAGCATGTGCACGGCCAGGTAAGGATCAGTCACTCTTACTCCAGGCCATCTTTTCTGAGGGCTGAGGTACTTTCCTATGAAGTGTGACTTTCTCCCAAAGTCATTTCTTTGGTCTCTCTCCCACCCCAGGAATGGTATTTCTTTCAAACTGGGCTAAGATCTAGGTAGATGACTACTTCAATGAAAGCTCAGCCAGTCACTGGGGCTGAATCATTTATCTAGTGAAGCTCCAGATAAATGCCTTCCCTCTGCACTCTGGAAGTTGCAAAAATACAGCAATAACTTTTTTTCAACTCTAAGCCTCCAGCTAGAAATCCTCCTGGGCCAAAAGGTGCAGCAAGTTTCAATCTCACTCTCTTGTACTGGGCCTTTCCTAGCCAGCCCACCCAACACAGCATTCAAGCAATAGCAGGCAGCTTAGCGATGTTGGGAATCAGAAGCTTTGCCACATTAACTGGCTTAAGAAAACAAAGTCACTGTTTTGATGCAAACAGATAAACAAACTTTTCAGAAGTCAGGATTAAGTATGACCACACACCCCAGGGGAACAGCAGGTTCTAAATCGGAAGTGGCCACTTGGGAGAGAAAGAAAAATGGAATGGAAGAAGAACAATTCAAAGATACCAGCCTTTGGGGTTGACTAGGTGGCACAGTGAATAGAGGACCTGCCCTGGAGTCAGGAGGACCTGAGTTCAAATCTGACCTCAGACACTTAACAATTACTAGCCATGTGACCTTGGGCAAGTCACTTAACCCCAATTGCCCTGCCTTCTCCCCTCCAAAAAGCAAAAAAAAGAAAAGATACCAACCTTGGTCCACAACCTGAACCAATTTCAGCGGGGCAAGATCTGGCCAATGTACCTGGCGCATAATCCATGCACACCAGAGTCCTTGCACTAGCAATCTCCCATATGCTCCTCAGCGGTAGTCATGCCCCTACCATTTCCATCTCTCACTCCTACATGCCCTCAACCTCTTGTTTCCGCAAATCCAAAGATGGGAGGAATGGGTTTCTGAGGCAAATAAAACCTTTCTGAAGTTTTAAAAACTCCCCAGAGAACAGAGGAAGAGAATGCTGGGAGATTTTTGCCCAACCTAGCATGCATCCATCCCTAGCATCCTACTCTCCTAAATAAGGCCTGGAGGAGGTATGGCCAAGACACTGTACTACCTGCTTCACAGGGTAATCAGGAGAAAAGCATTTGGTAAACTTTAAGGTACTAGTGATATGCGTATTATTTTATTAATATAATTAAATAATAAAAATAATGGACAACATGGATAATGGGTTGAGTTTTGAAGGGATATTGTCTATGCTGTGTATAGATGTGAGTGGGCAGAGGTCAATAGCAAAGCAAAGACATACCAGCCAGGGTGATAGACAGTAGGAATTCTGTCTATTCTGAAAATACTATAGGAGTCACAACAGTATGACAGGAATCCTGGCCAATCAGGCTCCAGTGATGCTAGCAATGGTCTAGTACCCACGCCAGCGGGACAAAAATTACTATTATGAATCTAAAATCTAGGTAGAGTATATGAATGTGATGGAATACTGTTGTGCTATAAGAAAAGATGAAGAGGACAGTTCCAGAGAAACTTGAGAAAACTTATATAAACTGACACAGAGTGAAGTGAGCAAAACTGCAGGAAGATTTATACAATAACAACAATATTGTAAAGACAAACAACTTTGAAAGACGTGGAAACTGATCAACACAATGACCAACTCTAATCCTAAAGGTCTCGTGATGAAATGGACTCAGAGCACAGACAGAGGAGTGCTTTTTTGACATGGCAAATATGGGAATTTTTTTTCTTGACTATGCATGTTTGTAATGGGGATTTTATTTTTCTTGCTTTTTTACAGGGGGTAGCAGAAAGAAGGGGAAGTGTGAGGGAGAGAAAGTGTCTCTTCTTTTGAAAATAAAATAAAATTTGATTAAAAATAGATGGGCTCTTTCCAAATATATGTCTCTGTACTTAATACAAAGCTTTTACCTCTTATATCTCTTTAAAAAATCATAAATACCAGGGAGCAAAACAAGTGAGCTAGAAAGTTCTAGAGGTGTAAAGACCAATTTATTATCAGTTTCATAATTATTGAACAAGCTGCCCCCAAGCACTCAAACATATATGCAACCTTTGTTGATTATCATAAAGCCTTTGAGTACTTTTGGCACTCTTGGTTTATTTATGTACTGTTGTTCAGTCATTTCAGTCATGTCCAACTATTTTTTTAAATAAATTAATTTATTTATTTTCTTGTTTACATCATTCATTTCCATGAGATTTTGAGTTACAAATTTTCTCCCCATCTTTCCCCTACCCACCACCCCAAAACAGCCATCCCACTGTATAACCCCTCCCCCA
>JAQQSU010003476.1:0-14349 GCA_028627135.1 Pseudochirops cupreus | reverse complement strand
TAGTGAGATTTTATCCTCTCTCATTCTGTACAACTTGCTTTTATCGATTCTTATCTAAGACTGAATTAGACTCTTTGACTACCCACTATTGATTCATATTATAGCTTATATAGCCTGAGATGTGTTAGTAAATATTTAACAACTGACTTTCTAGGAGCGGAAAGAAAAACAACTCATACCCACATTTAGTTTAATCCACATTATTAACACTTTGTTAAATCAAGACCATCAGGAAAATGATAAATCAAGCTCTGATTTGTACTAAATGCTCACAGTGAAATTTTAGCAATCAGCTTCTGAGCTGGTAAGACCTAACTCTGTTTTTAACCCATTAACACCCCCCCTCCAGGTATTTCTCCTCAAAATTGTTGTTATGCCTTCCCCCAGTCTTTACTTGTGCAGTTGAATTTTTGAATCTATGAATAAGATTTTACATTTATCTCTATTAACTTTATCTTCTTAGGTTAAGTCCGCCATTCTCTCCTTTTTAGAATCTTCCTGATTTGGTCATCCAATATAGTAGTTCCTTCCCAGTTTCATGCCAAATGCAAATTGCATAGGAATGCTATCTATGGCATCATCTACAGCATTGACGAAAATATTGACTGGAATAGGATAGATCCCTGGAGAACAACAGGAGGGTTCTCCTGTCTGAAAGGGCTCTGAATCAGTGATGTGTCTTTTTGGAAGATTGTAAGACCACTTTCTCTAGAGATTTTAAAGAAAAATGTAGGCAGCCATTTTATTCACCTTAATGAGATTCTGTTTGAAAACAGGAGGTTGGGCTAGTATTGAACTTTCAAAATACACGATTTAAAAATAGCCCCAGATGCCGAGGCTTTTAAGAATAGTGAACAGAAGAGCAGCTAGAGGAGGCACAGTGGATAAAGTACTGGTCCTGGAGTCAGGAGGACCTGAGTTCAAATTTGACCTCAGATACTAACTGTGTGACCCTGGGCAAGTCACTTAACCTCCATTACTTCCAAAAAAAAAATAGTGGCCTGAGCCTTCAAATATTGAGATTTAATTACCAGTTCTGCCACTGAAGAAATCACTGGCTTTCACTGTACATCAGTTTCCCCATTTTTTAAATAGGAATGACCATTGGTAGAAGTGTGGTACATCACAATTGGGTTGGATTTGGAGACAGAGGACATGCAGTGAATTCTGTTTTACTACTTATGACCTGTGTAACTTTGGGCAAGCTATTTAAACTCTTTGGGACTCATTTTCCTCTGTGAAGTGAGGATGTTGGATGAGATTAGTTCTCAAAGTGTGGTCGGTGGACTCTGGAAGGTTTCTGAGAATGTTTCAGTAGTCAAAACTATTGCCATAATAATACTAAGATGCTTTGGTTTCCAATATGGCAAATATTGATAGATATAACTCACAAACAAAAGTTTGTTGGGGTCGGGGACCTTCAATAACATTGAAGAATATGAAGGAAGACCAGAAAATTGGAGAACCAGTAGACTAGAGGATAGCTATTATGCCTTTTAGCTCTAAATTTGTATTCTGGTTGGCTTTCTAGTCTATTTTGAAGATGCAAGGAATAATAGCTGCTAACTCCTAAAAAGAAAAAAAAGGTTCTTCCTCTGAGCCCCCTCCTTGAGAATTTCCCTCTTCCATTTTTTTAATGGCACTTAGCACATCCTACCATGTTGGTGGGTGTTATTAGTGTTCATGCCTGATTTTCCTTCCTAGACTAGAAACTCCTTGAGGGCAGAAAATGTGTATGTCACTTCTCTTACTCCCCACACTGCTTATCATAGGTACTTTGTAAATGGTTGTTAAATGAATGAATGAGCGAACAGTGTGTAATTGGATATTAAAATTCGTTTGTGAATTCTGCAATGAGAGAGATAAAGAAAGCACATTAATTGAGGAGACTATCAGCCCATATGTTCTATAATATGTTGTTGGACATAATGAGGTAGCTGGACAAACCTCCCAGGCTATAGGACTGAGACAGTTATTTTTTCTTTTACCAGCAGGTGGCACTGCAGTCAGCGAGAAAACAAAGGGATGTAGATAGAATTGATCCAGGCTTACAGTGAGCAGGATTGAACGCGAAGTTGAGATTAGAATTTTAGAGAGAGCTAGAAGGGACCTCAGAGGTCATTTAGTTTAACCTGTTCATCTTACTGATAAGGAAACTGAAACAAAGAAAACCTGAGAGAGTACAATGACTTGCCCAAGGTCACACAACTAGTTTGTGGCAGAGATAGGTCCTAGAACCCACATCAGCCTCCTATGTTAGCATGCCTTTCATTAAATTTGACCCTGAGATCCAGCCCTGTTCTCTGATGCTTACTCGATCTACGAGGATAGGCAAGTCACTTCACTTACAGAACCACTGATTTCCTCATCCATGAAATGGGAACATACTAAGGTGGGAAACCAAATATACTGGTGGTACCTACCTAGTAGGCTACTGCAAGGATCAAATGAGAAAAGTGTAAAGGGCTTTGCAAATTTCTATGAATGTCAGATACTATTCTTAAGCAACTTGCTCAAAGTCATATGCCTAGGCCAGCATACCTCCTGTCCCTTCTCTCTCAGCAAAGGACCTTATAACCTACCTCAATGGAAAACTGAGGCCATCTGTGGTAGGGTCCTACTTTTCTCCCATACTACACTTCAAATGATCTCACCATCATCCCCCATGCTCAGCTCCTTTGCTTCAGTCTTAAGTAGATAAAGCAAGCAGCTAGAATGGCACAGTAGATAGAGTGCCAGCCTTAGAGTCAGGAAGACCCGGGTTCAAATCTAGCCTCAGATACTTACTAACTATATGACCCTGGGAAAGTCACTTAAGTCTGTTTGCCTTAGTTTCCTCATATGTAAAATGATCTGGAGAAGAAAATGGCAAACCACTCCAGCGTCTCTGCCAAGAAAACCCCAAATGGGGTCACATCTGGACACAACTGTTTGACTAAATAAGAAGTGGTCCTGCTTACCAAATCTTATCCCTCTGCTTTGTCCCTTAATCCTATCCTTTCTTTTACTCCTTTCATCAGCTCTCCTCTCTCCTTAATTTTCTTTCTTTCTTTTTTTCTTTTTGCTGCTTTTTGAAGGGGGAAAAGGCAGGGCAATTGAGGTTAGGTGACTTGCCCAAGGTCACATGGCTAGTAAGTGTTAAGTGTCTGAGGCTGCATTTGAACTCAGGTCCTCCTGACTCCAGGGCTGGTGCTCTATTCACTGCGCCATCTAGCTGCCCCTCTCCTTAATTTTCAAAATCTATTCAGTGGCTCCTTCCCTAATACTTAAAAACATATCCAGATGAAACTTAAAATTGATCCTACCACCCATAAAGTCCTCTTCTTTCCTTTTTCACAGCCAAACACCTAAAAATGCTCATTGCCTTCACTTTCTCACCTCCCACCTCTCACTCCCTCTTCAGCTTCTTGTACTTGCCTTTCCACTTCATCATTCAACTGAAATTCCTTCCAAAGTTACCAATGATCTTTTAATGACTTAATGACTTTTCTCCAATTTTTATCTTTTTTAACCTCTCTGCAGCATTTGTCCCTGTTGACCACTCTCCCCTCCTAGACCTAGACAATCTCTCCTACTGAGTTTTCATGGTCCTGCTCTCTCATGTTATTCCAATTTACCTGGTTTCTTCTCTTCAGTCTCCTTTATGGAGTAATCATCCACTTCCAGACCTTTATAAATGAGTTCTGTCTTAGGCTCTTTTTCCTCTCTATGCTTTCACCTGGTGATCTTGCTAATTCCCATGGTTCAGTTATTGGTCTCTATGAAGGTGATTTCCAGATTTATAAATCCAGGTTTAGACTTTCAACTGAGCTCCATCACCAACAGTCTACTGGATGTTTCTAAGTAGGTATCCATAGGCAACTCAAACTCAACATGTCTGAAACAAAGTCCATCATATTTTCCCCAAATCCTTTCTTGCTTCCTAACTTTCTTATTTCTGCGTAAGGTACTATCATCCTTTTGTTCACCCAGGTTGCAACCTTAACTTGTCACTCTCATCCCCCTTGTGTCCACACATCTGCCAAGACTTATGGATTCCACTTCCAAGATATCTCTTAATGTGTGTATGCTTCCACAACATCCCTCACTTCTGACCCCCTTTTCCCATACACACCATCACCGCTTTAGTTCAGGGCCTTTTCATCTCTTCCCTGGACTGTTACAATTGTCTCTTAATTGATTTCCCTGTCTCCAATCTCTCACATCTCTAATCCATCTTTCCAAAGAGCTGCCAAAGTCATTTTCCTAATGCACAGGTTTGACCACATAAGTTCCCTCTTCAAGAGACTCAGGAGGTCCCTGTGGCTGCTATAAAATACAATCTCCTCTGACTTCTAAAGGCCTTCATAATCTTGATTCGAAACATCTTTTCAGATTGACTGCATATTCTCCTTTACACATTCTATGCTCCAGCCACACTGGCCTACTTACTGTCCCAGGTACAAGATATTCCATCTTGCAACTCTGTCTTTGCACAGGCTGCTCCCCATGCCTTGGATGCACTCCCTGCTCAGCGTAACCTCCCAGAATTCTGGGCTTCCCTCAAGGCTTAGCTCCAGGGCTCCCTCTTACATAAACTCATTTTGGCCCCTGCTTCACAGCTCCAGCTACTGAAGACTCTGAAAGGCAGGTTCTTGCCACTGAAGTCCTTGGCACAGTCAAATGGTGCAACATCAGAAACAAAGAGGATTTTCTCAGTGGAAATTATACTAAAGAAGAGGAATCACCATCTGCTTTGCTGAGGCATCCTAAGGACCATGGGACCTTTCCATTTGACTTGCAGTGTAAAACTTCCATATGTGTTGGCTGCCCCTTTTAGAATATAGACTCCTTGAGATCAGGGACTGCCTTATTTTTCTGTTTGTATCCTCAGTGTTTTAGCACAGTGCTTAGCTTTTTGTACATGTCAAATATTTTATGATTTTTTCCTTCCTTCCTTCCTTGCTCTCTCCTTCACATCCTCTTCCTTCCTTTCTCTCTCTCTCTTTCTCTCTCTCTCTCTCTCTCTCTCTCTCTCTCTCTCTCTCTCTCTCTCTCCTTCCTTCAGCCATATGATCATGAATGCATGGAGCTCTTGGTTAGCTGTCTGCTTTATTTATTCTTTCCTGATCTTGGCTGCATGAATATTGGAGATGGATAGATCAAGTTATGACCCCTATGAGCATCAAAGTCCAAAGAGCTACCAGCGATCCCCAACTTAATTCCATAGCAAAGTCTGCCCATGGCCATGGCAGTCAGTTCTGCTGAGGAGCCAGCCTTAAGGAGTGACCCGCTTGATCTAGCCCAGCAATGGGTCAGCTGGGCACCTGAGACACCATGTCCTACAAGCAAGGAAGTGACTCATTTGTCTTCTATGCCATACACAGAAGTGGGGCAAATTCTTTGTAGTAACCATTTTAGTTTCTGGACCTACTCTCCCAGGAACCAAGAGGATATTTAAGGGAGACAGTGTGCCTTGGTTGATGGGACAGGATTTGTTTATACTTTTGTCCTTGCTATATATATTCAGTAAATATCTCTTTATAAAAGCTAACTTATGTAAATTGGTTAATTGCTATGGAGAATTCATTTAGCCAAAAATGATATTGGGGTGATCAATATCGAGGGAAAATAACAGTCAGGGCTTGTGAACAGCAGTATTAGAACGATAGCCACAATCCCTCAGGGTCACCCTAAGAACCTTGAGGGGAGAATTAGAGTAGCTGAGCTCTGGAGATTGACTTGCCAGTGAAAATTGGGGTTAGGAGAGTGAACCTGGAGGTAATGTGTTACATGTGAAAAATAACTCAGATTCTGGCTAGTAGTGTCTGTCCTTTGTTATAGCAAAGTCAACTTCCTCATTCTGGGCCTCAGTTTCCTTATCTCAATAAGGGGAGTAGAGTTTCTGTCTCCTTGGGAGGAGTAGTAAAATGACTTCCCTCAAAGCCTTTAGAGATGAGGGTTTTGGCTCCAGGGCACAGTGGAGGCTTTTTTTTTTTTCAAGACCTTGACCAATGAGACTGGGATATGCAAATAACTTCAAAATGTAGACCATATCAAGATTGACTAGAATAGGCCCATGTCACAATTGGCAGTCTTCTCTCATTCCTCCTGTGTTTCCTTTCATAGTATACGGCAATGGGACTGAACTAAGGAAGGGGTTCATTCTAACAACTTCTCTTAATTTCCTTTTTCTCTCAGTTTGTCGCCTTGGTTGTCCTGTCTTGGACCACTTGGGGAAGAAAATAACATGAACCCCTTATACCAGTCAGATCCCATTTACAGCCCCAAATCTTCCCTGGGTTGCCCCAAGTCATGGACCAGGTAACGATGAAAACAAGAGACACCCATGAAGGTGGATACCTTGCAAGGAAAGAAAATGATCCAGACTGGCTTACAGAAGTCAGAAGACTTTTCCATACTAGAGACTCTTTTCCCCTTCGCCTTCTCCTATTACCTGACTTGAAGAACCTGTTAGAGAAAACGGACAAGGATGCAAAGGGACCTGCAGTAAGTTTAATTAGTTCTAGTTTCAGAGGTTGATCGTCTCAATGTTGCCATTCAAAGCTGCCTTCCAATGTACATTTTATATAGCGAACCCGTAGGTTGCTAGGGATCATGGACTCTGCTAATAGACAAGTCATTTCCCCTTTGGGGCCATCTCTACAATGAGGAGAATAGAGCTTCTGGCCACATGAGAAACTTGGTAAAATGACTTACGTGAAAGCCTCTGGAGATGTGCCTTGGCATCCAGGGAGCATCAGAAGCTTCCCTCCCCCTCTCGCCCCCAGGCTTTGACCAATGAGGTTGGAGTACGCAAAAAGAATGAAAGTCTAGACCTCATCAAGATTGGCTGAGGTGACCGTGATGTCACAATTGGTAGACTCTTTCAATCCTCTCCCGTGGAGTATAGAGAATGGATTTGCAGCTGGGGTTTATTTTGACTTGCCTTAATTTTTCTTCTCTCCTAAATTTGTTTCTTGGTCAGTGTTTAACCGTGGACCGGTTGGTGAAGAAAACAACATGGATCCCTTCTACCAGACAGGACCCATTTATGTGAAGGTCAATACCCTGCAAGGGAAAAAAATGGTTGAGAGCGGTCTGCAGTCGGGAGACTTTTCCCTGCCTGAGTCCCTGTCCCCATGCGTCCCCTCGCAACCTGAAGTGGAGAATCTGTTGCAGAAAGTGACCGGGGTCCAGAGGGACCTGGAGGATTTCAAACAGGAGATGCTGCAGGCCATTCGGCGCCT
Source organism: Pseudochirops cupreus (assembly GCA_028627135.1). NCBI lineage: Eukaryota > Metazoa > Chordata > Mammalia > Diprotodontia > Pseudocheiridae > Pseudochirops > Pseudochirops cupreus. The sequence goes on along the minus strand of JAQQSU010003476.1, from coordinate 7,120 downwards.
CGAGGATGCCTACTGCGAGATGAGCAGGAGTCTGGCCCAGCAAGAAGAGCAGGCAGCGAGAGTCAAACAGCGATTGCGGGAGGAGGAGGACCGGGGCATCGTGCGCAATAAGGTCCTCACCTTCCTGCTCCCCAGAGAGAAGCAGCTGCGGGAGCACTGCCGCTGGTTGGAACACATGTTGCTAAAGAGTGGGAGCCATGAGGGGCACGGATCTGCATAGAAGATTTCAGGGAACTGACCTGGTCTGGACAGAGCTGTCCTGATGAGATCTGGAGGGGTAAAGCCATAATTACTAAGAACTAAAAGCTGCGCTGGGAAAAACCCAAACCAACCAACCCCAAACAACAACTTTAAACTCCAATCCAGTTTCTTCCCTGCCCCATCTTCCTGGCACAGCAACAGTACCTTGTCCCGTCCAGCTTGAGAGGGGAAGATGAAGAATAATATTAACGGTTAAACTGTGATGTCTCAGTTATCTCATTATTACCAGGGAAGGATGTGTCCATAGTCACAAACTTTTTAAATAACTTACTCCCTTTCCCCCTTTAAAATCACCAACACTTATTTTTAAGCGTTTGGAAAGTTCTTTCTTCTCGATTGTGTCACTCACCTCTCTTATATTGACTCTATTTCAGTCCTCCAGGAGGACCTTGGGATCCTCCACTATTGCAAGTAGCAACCTGCTTCGTACCTTGGTAGGCAGGCATTGAAAAGCTGTCATCTCCCTTCAGCCAACTTGGTAATGAACCTGTCCAAACTGTCTCTGATTCATTCCTTCCTTAGGTCCTCCCATTCCTTAGGTCCTCCACTAATGCAGATAGCAATCCTCAGATACCTTGGTAGATAGTCACCGGAGAGCTGCTGTGGTTGGAAAATTCATCCCCCCTTTGGTCAGCGTGGTGAAGAATGTCACTTAACTTATTCTTGGACAGCAAGCATCCAGCTAGTTGCTAACCCCATAGTGAAAACCTTTCTAGTTTGGAGAAAATCTGTCAAGTATTGGCAGAGCCTTCAGACCCTAGGGTCCCCTTCATAACACAAGGAGGCTTAGGAGGAGGACCTTACTCATTGTAATTTAACCTTTTCCTGACAACCCAGGAAGTCAATGTAAGGCTTCTAGGGCCATTAAAATATGTATATCTATGTTTATAGATGCATACTGTATACATACTCATATATATAGAAGTGCATATATATAGAGAAGTTTACATATATATCCATATATGTATATATAGAAGTATGTATACATAAATATGTATATATGTATATGCATATATCTATATCTATAGATCTTGACCCTTTGTCCCTATACTAAATGGCCCTAGACTACCGTGCTTTTTGAGTTCCTAGGTCTGCTTTTACAATTTTTTGGTCTCTTTCCTGGCTGTCAATTGCTACCACACAGTCTATGCCCTCTCCCCACGCCCCTCCTTTATACTCTTTGTACTCTGAAAAGGGAATCAGATAATCAGCTTATTAGAACTATGTGGAAAGTGAGGGCATTTAGGTTCAAAGTGAGGGCCTGAGGAGCATGCCCATGAGTATACTGTAGTGAGAGGATTAAAGCCATGCATGTAGCTGAAACAGAGGGGAAAGAGGAGGGGAAGGGAATAAACATTTGCTAAGTGCTTACTATGTAAAGGGGCACTGTGCTAGACACTTTTTACAAATATTATCTCATTTGATCTTTAAAACAGCCCTGTGAGGTAGGTGGTGTTATTGTCCCCATTTTACAGGTGGGGAAATTGAGGCAAAAAGAGATTGACTTGCCCAGGGTTACACAGCTAAGGAAGTACCTCGGGTCGTATTCGAACTCAAGTTTTTCTGACTTCAGGCCCAGAGTTCCATCCACCAGCTGCCTCTGAACTGAAACCAGTGGATTTCAATTTCAAATCTTGGCTCTGTTACTCATGACCTTGGGCAATTCACTTAACTTCCCTGGGCCTTGGCTTCCTTTTCTGTCAAATGATGAGATTTGACTAGATGACTTCAAAGGATCCTTCTAGAACGGGGTCCTACGATCCTCCTTTGTCCCCTCTTTGGGGTAGAGGATAATTAAATTCTCTCACTCCTGTTTTGCAGAGACCATTGCATGACTTTACACTCACAGCCTGTGTTTTGGTGACTCAGCGGCCTCTTTGACCTCAGGGGTAGCAGTAGATTGTGTGGGTGGTTCTGGTTATGTGGAGGGTAGTACCTTGGATTTCCAGCTTGCCTATGTGGAAGAAATGGTGGGTGTCTAATGTAGTTGTATATTTCTTTGTGCTCACAACCTTGCTGGAAAGAAGGGATTTTTCTCACATCACACGGAGGGAACCAATGGTCTGAAAACTAGATGTGGAAGGTCCACAATCACTGAAAGTTGGGGCCAGAGAAGAGAGACCAGGTCATAGACTTGCTAGACATCCTGGCCCATTGTAACAGACATTACTTATTAAAATTTCACCCCTTCCCAATATCTCAGGGAGTCATCATTGTGTACCTGGCTGTAATGCTTCCAGTGCCCATTAATACACACACACATGTATTTGCAAACATATATGTACATATAGATGTTGTATACATACACACATATGTATCTAAAACGCTTTGCAAAACCTTAAAACCTTATATTAGTGCAAGCTACCATTATTGATTGTTATTGTTGTTTCAGTCATGTCTGACTCTTCATGACTCCATTTTGGGGTTTTCTTGGCAAAGACACTGGAACTGTTTGCCATTGCCGCCTTCAGTTCATTGAGGAAACTGAGGCCAACAGGGTTAAGTGATTTGTCCAGGGTCACATAGCTAGTAAGCATCTGAGACCAGATTTGAACTCAGTAAGATGAATCTTTCTTTTTTTTTCTTTTTGATTTTTAGAGGGGGGAAGACAGGAGAACTGGGGTTAAGTGACTTGCCCAAGGTCACATGGCTAGTAAGTGTTAAGTGTCTGAGGTCAGATTTGAACTCAGGTCCTCCTGACTCTAAGACCTGTGCTCTATTCACTGAGCCACCTAGCTGCCTGAATCTTTCTGACTACAGCGCTATCATCACCCTATCTGCTGAGCCACCTAACTGCCCTATTATTATTATTGATAGCTATATTGCAATTAATAGGAATTGGGTAGAGACTTGGTCAGTTAAGACTTTCAGTCTTTGTGTCCTAAAACATTATAGGGTCTGCTTGGGCAGTAGCCATATCTATATTTCGTGTCTTAGAATTTCATGCATGTGTGAGGAGCACACCTGAGAGGGTGAAACCAGTAAGATGAAATTTAATGGTTTTCTTTTTATATAAAGTCCTACAGATAATCCCAAAAAATCAACTGCACAAATACAGGGGGTGTGGGGTGAAGAGGGAAGGAAGAAATGATTTAATAACAGCTTATGTGAAAAAGATCTGGGGGCTCTATGTCATCACGAGCACCTCATTGTGAGCTAACCTGACTTCCAAAAATGCTGAGTTTTCAAAAAACAAAGGCTTAATAGAAGAATGGTATCCAAATCAAAGATGGACTTAATCTTATTGTACCCTATTGAATGAGCAGCTAGGTGACACAGTGGATAGAGAGACGGGCCTAGGGTTATGAAGACCTGAGTTCAAATCCAGCCTTAGATTCTTACCAGCTGTATGACTCTGGGCTAGTCACTTAATCCTGTTTGCCTCAGTTTCCACATCTGTAAAATGAGCTGGAGAAGGAAATAGCAAACCACTCCAATATCTTTGCCAAGAAAACCCCAAAAGGGGTCATGAAGAGTGGGGCACAACTAAACAACACATACTGAGAACACTTTGAGAGCACTGTGTTCTAGTTCTAGTTCTAGGCATAACATTTTAAGAAGAATATTAATGAACCACAGCACATCCAGGGGATAGAGCAATGCAAAAATGGAAGGAGTGGTTTGAATGAAGAAGAATGATTCCACACTGGGATAGCAGTTAAGAAAACTTTATTGCTACTAACAAGGAGAGGACAAGAACAGATGACCATGAGGGACGGTCCCAGTGTGCGGTCTTCATTGCCCTTAATCCAAGGGCAGTACACAGTGGGGGCAGCTTCAGACAAGCAACCATGTAACCGTGTTCACACCATGTGAAGGTCTAAAGCCCTTCAGGGCTCAGACTTATATAGAGGTTTAGATAAAGAGACAGCATGGCGCTAATAGAAGACTGCCCCATCATCCAGAGGGAAAGGTACTGGGATAATGTGGGCCATTGAGATGAGAGTATGTTCTGAATTGCCTAATAAGAAACGACGAGTGATGGGTCCCGGACTCAGGAAACTTAACTCTAACTGGACCATGCAAGAAAGAAGCTGGGATGTAGAGTAATGCCCAGTCTCTAGGTTTATTAGCTTTAACATGCATGCATCCTTGGAGGTTGGGGCCTCACAAGTAAAATTGTTTGGTTTTTTATGTTTTTTTCCAGCTCATAGATAGTTACCAGAATGAGCAAATGGTCTATTTAGAAACTGTATCTTACTAACCCCAGCCAAAAGAGCAGGATATTTAGCCTATAGGAGATGAGCAAGGAGGGAAGCAGCAGGGCTTATGATGTTCAGCTTATGATTTTCAGTTGAGTCCAACTCTTTGTAACCAAATTTGGGGCTTTCTTTTTTTTTTAAATAATATTTTATTTTCCCCCCTCAATTACATGTAAAAACATTTTTGACATTTTTTAAAAAAGTTTTGAGTTCCAAATGTTTTTCTCCCCTTCTACTTTTCTATCCTTGAGACAATATGATATCTGATTTGTTATATGTGTGCAGTCATATAAAACATATCTCCACATTAGTCATTTTGTGGAAGAAAACTTGAACTGAAAAAAAATGAAAGAAGGAAAGAAAGGGAAAAATAGTATGCTTTGGTCTATTTCAGATACCATCAGTTCTTTCTCTGAAGGCAGATAGTATTTTTCATCATCAGTCTTTTGGGATCATCTTGAATCATTAGGTTGCTGTTACCAATCAACATTCATTGTTGATCGTCATACGACATTGCTGTTACTTAGTACAACGTTCTCCTGGTTCTGCTCACTTCATTTTGCATTAGTTCATATAAGTTTTTCCAGGTTTTTCTGAAATCATCCTGCTTGTCGTTTCTTATAGTATGATAATATTACATTACAATAACATGCCACAACTAGTTCAGCCGTTTCCCATTTGATGGACATTCCATTTGGTATTTTCTTGGCAAAGATATGGCAGTGGTTTGCTATTTCCTTCTCCAGCTCATTTTACAGATGAGGAAACTGAGACAAATAGGATTAAATTATTTACCCAGGGTCACACAGCTAGTGAGTTTCTGAGGCTGGATTTGAGTTTGTGAAGATGAATCTTCCTGACTCTAGGCTCAGCACTCTATGCACTGTGCAACTGTCTTTAATTATTTGAAGGGCTGACATATTGAACATGGAGTGGACCATCAATGAATGGAAATTCTACAGAGGTAAATTTTAGATATAGGGTTATAGAGCTAGAGATTGAAGGGGTCTTGAAGGTCATCTAGCCCAATCCCCTCATTTCACAGAGAAGTTAAGTGAATTGCCCAAGGTCATATAGGTAGTAAGTGATAGAGCAGAGATTTATGCAAAGTTCTTCCACTTTAGGGCAGCTAGATGGCATAGTGGATAGAACACTGAGCTTGGAATCCGTAGAATTCATCTTCCTGAGTTCAAATCTGGCCTGAGACACTAGCTGTGTGACCCTGTGCAAGTCACTTAACCCTGTTTGCTTCAGTTTCCTCATATGTAAAATGAGCTGGAAAAGGAACTGATAAACTATTTCAGTATCTTTGCCAAGAAAAACCCAAATGGGGTCACAGAGTCTAACGTGACCGTAACTACTTAACAACAAACTTCCACCTTCAAATCCATTGCTCTTCCTTTTAAAAAAAATATTTCATTTATTTTTAGTTTTCAACATTCACTTTTTTAAGATTCTGAGTTCTAAAATTGTCCCTCCTTCCCCTCTTCTCCCCCAAGAGGGTATGCAATCTGATACAGGCTATACATGTAAAATCATATTAAACATATTTCTGCTAGTCATGTTTTGAAAGAAGAAACAACAAAAAGGAAACACCACAAGAAAGAAAAAACAAAAAAAAAATAGAGAAAATAGTATGCTTTGATCTGCATTCAGCCTCTATAGTTCTTTCTCTGGATGTGGACAGCATTTTTCAGCATGAGTCTTTTGGAATTGTCTTAGATCCTTGCATTGCTGAGAAAAGCTAAGTCTATCAAAGTCAGTCATCGCACAATGTTGCTGTTACTGTGTACAATGTTCTCCTGGTTCTGCTCACTTCACTCAGCTCTTTTTTCCTTTTTAACATTTTCTTTTTTATTGTGAACTTATCATCAAGAAACACGAACATTTCCCTAACAAGAACAAAGCAGAAGATTGTACGTGAAACATGAATTTCATTAAGTACAGTTGTTTAAAACTGCATATCAAACTTAACGTGGTAGTAACAACTTGCCCTGTCTGTCTGTCCCCCTTGTGGACTGGCTGGCTGCCTGTTGCTTCAGGATCAGAATTAGAATGAAATAAGCTACTAGTTCAATTAATGGTTAACAGAAGGAGGTTTATTTAGCTATAATTTTAAAAGGATTCTTCATAGAGATACAGCTAAGTCAAGGGACATCATCCAAGTCTGAAGGGTTCAGAGTTCATATAGCCAACCTCTGTTGGGCCCTTAGGTGGCCAGGAAGCCAGGCTTACTCCCTTGAGCTAACTAAATCCTGTAAATAGCCTTTTAAGGAAGAACTCAACCTTCATGGGGCAGAGTCTTGGGAAAAACTAGTCTTGGTCCCAGTATGGGATCTCTACCACAATCTTCTTCTAAACATTTTCCCCCTTGCTGGAGAATTAAAAAAAAAAATTGTATTGATGCTCCTCTAAAAAAAATCTCTATTACTACTTCTTGTCAGCCCACCTCCCACCATTCACCCTTCAAATAGAATTGCTCCTTTATAATAAGTTTAGTCAAGCAAAACAATTTGGCACATTGGCCATGTTTCATTCTGCACTTCTAGTCCATCATCTTTCTTTCTGGAGGTGTGGTCACACTTCCCTGACAGTCTCCTTAAGTCACATTTATAGTTACATTTATCAAAATTCTGAAGTCTTTCCTTCCTTCCTTC
>JAQQSU010003475.1:0-14349 GCA_028627135.1 Pseudochirops cupreus | reverse complement strand
TTTTTTTTAGGGTCTTTATATAATTAAATCCAAGACCTAGAAGCTGACGGATAAAAGCATAAATAGATAATAATAACTAAAATGCATATAGTTCTAGCACTGCAATATTGGTGAGATGTATGCTGTGTTGGGGAACAGACAAGTATGTGGGTGGAAGTAGAGGAGGAGGTGGTGGTTACACTCTTCTGAGTGATTCCAGCTAACTTCTCCTTTAAATTGAGAGGTCAAGTTTATGAAGCTTATCAACCTCAATTCCACTAACCTCCAGATTATAGAGATTTCCCAGGAAATAAGATTGGGGACCCCTAGGGGTATTTTGTCTATCAACAAGAATTATTCCTATCTTTTTGTTGCCTGATGATTTAAGATTTATAAAACACTTTGCAGGCATTTATCTCATTTGATCTTTATAATATCCTCCTGAGGAAGCTTTTTTTCTTTTTTAGAGGAAAGAAGACAGCGAAATTGGGATTAAGTGACTTGCTCAACGTCACATAGCTAGTAACCATTAGTTGTCTGAGGCCAGATTTGAACTCCAGTCCTCCTGACTCCGGGGCCAGTGCTCTATTTACTGTGTCACCTAGCCAACCATGAGGAAGCTTTCATAGATATTATTTGACAGAGGAGGAAGAGCTGAGATTAAGAGAGGTTGAATGACTTACCCACAGTCATGCAGCTACCTCCTCACAGAGGCAGAATTCCAAGGTCTAAATGACTCCAAGTTAGTAGTCTATCCACAATCTTACATTGGCTTTCAAATTCACTAGGGAAGCAGATGTTATGGTGGAAAACTGAGGTGATCCTTTTATATAGTAAAGAATCTTTTGATAAGCAATGTTAATTTTCTAATTTATATGCCTTGTAAACCTAGGTTTTATTTTACTTGATCTAGGTTTTGTTTTGTTCTTAAGGTGAAGCCCAGCTAGCATGGCTGATGAGTCTTCCCAATAATTAGTGTGTAATAACGATAGTATCTTGCATGTTACAATTCTTTTTAGGTTTACAAATTGCTTTTGTTACAACCATTCTGTGAGATAGGTAGTGAAAATATAACTTTAATTTTACATATAGGGAAACTGAGTCCAAAATTTAATGAATATTTCAATTGAGCTCTGAACTGCCTTCTGTCCACGAGTTCAATGACCTTTCCATTACTCTGCGTTAACTTACCAAACTCATTTTCTGTGTACCAGAAAATTTGTCAAAATGTCACACATCTGGCTTCTGATTTCATCATTCCACTGAAACTGCTCTCTCCAAAGTTAGTAATGATCTTTTAATGGCCAAATCTAAATGTCTTTATTCAATCCTCATTCTTTTTGCCCTCACTCTAGCCTTTGACAATGCTGATCATCCTCTCCTCCTTGATATTCTCTTCTCTCTAGGTTTTCACAATGCCACTCTCTTGGTTCTCCTACCTATAGGACCACTCTTCAGTCTCCTTTGTTAGATCCTCATGCAAATCATACCCATTTAGCATAGATATTCTACCAAATTCTATTCTAGGTCATCCTCTCTTCTCCTCCTACACCACTTCACTTGTTGTCATCAACTCCTAGGAAATTTAATTGCCATGTTTATGCTAATGATTCTAAAATTGACTTATTTTGCCCTAATCTCTCTGTTGACTTCCATTCTCACATCTCTAACTGCCTTTCAGACACAACTAACTGAATGCCCAGTAGACATCTTAAATTCAAGATGTCCAAAAATGAATTCATTATCTTTCTTTCTAAACTGTCTTCCTTTTCAAACTTCCCTGTTACTGTCTAGGGCACCACCATCCTTTCAGTCCTCCAGACTCAAAACCTAGGTGCCCTCAATGATTCCTCACTGTCTCTCACCATCCCATAGCCAATCTCTTACTAACAGCTAGACGGCACAATGGATAGATTGTCATGCCTCAAGACAGGAAAACTCATCCTCCTGAGTTCAAATCTGGCTTCAGACACTTACTAGCTATGTGACCCTGGGCAAGTCACTTCATCCTGTTGGCCTCAGTTTCCTCATCTGTAAAACGAGCTAGAGAAGCAAATAGCAAACTACTCTTGTATCTTTAGCAAGAATATTGCAATAGAGCCATGAAGATTTGGGTACAACCAAAGAACAACAAATTGATTTCGTGTTTGCAATATCTCTAAAATACTACCCTTTATCTCTTCTGATACCACCACCCCCACCCCTGGTGCAGACCTTCATCACCTCAGTTTTTGACTGTTGCAATAGCTAGCTGGTTGGTCTGCTTGTCAAAAGTCTCTCCCTGCTCCAATCCATCCTCCATTCAGTTGCCAAAGTAGTTTTCCTAAAACTCAAGTTCAACCATGTCATCAGTTTACTCAATACATTCCAGTGACTCCCTATCACCTCCTCTATGGTTCAAAGCCTTCCTATACCTTATTCCCCATGACATATACTTTGATCTAATGAAACCAGCCTCCTTACTGTTCCTCAAACAAGATACTCCGTTTCTTAGCTGCAGGTATTTTCTCGTCTGTCCCCCATCCCGGGAATACTCACCCTCCTCATCTCTGCCTCTTGGTTTCCCTGGCTTCAAGTCCTCAACTAAAGTCCCATCTTTTACAGAAAATCTTTTCCAACCCCTCTTATTTTTAGCATGCTTCCTCTGTTAATTATTTCTTATTTATTCTGTCTATATCTTGTTTGTACATATTTGTGTGCAGTCTCTCTCTCTTAGATTGTGAGCTTCTCTAGAGAGAGAGAGAAAAAGTGCCTGGCACATAATAGTCACTTAATAGTGTTTATTTTTTTTTGGAGGGGGGAAGGCAGGACAATTGGGGTTAAGTGATTTGCTCAAGATCACACAGCTAGTAAATATTAAGTGTCTGAGGCTGGATTGGAACTCAGGTCCTCCTGACTCCAGAGACAGCGCTCTGTTTACTGTGCCACCTAGCTACCCCTTAACATTGCTCCTTGACTAACTGACTGAAAATTTCTTGGATGAACTAAAGTTTAGTCAGGGCAGTTGGTACTGAGGAAAAACTGGGCTGGGGTGGAGCACGTAAAGTTAGCAAGATTAACCAAGTTTACTGAACTGGTTGGGGTTATTCAGACTGAGGAGGATGCCCATCCAGTTCCATGAGATTCCTTGTATTACCCCACTGTGGAAAAACCTAGCTGGGGGTGGGTTGTGGGGAAGGATGCATTAGAGTAGCAAGTCTGTCTGGCTACAGCTACATAAAACTGACATCAAACAAGAAAGAATTATCATTCATTTCTAAAAGTAAGTCATGGGGAAAGTGCTCAAAAGTTACCAATAGCATGTGGTTCATGATTCCCAATATTCAATATCATCCAGTGACAAAATGGTCTTTTCCTTTTACTCTGTGTTATAGCCACACATTACAAAAATGTAATCTTTTTTGAACAATACTCCTTGAAGCAAATAAGTCTGGGGCCTAAAGAGACAGAGAGGCAGATTCTAAGGTGAATTACAAAGCTAATATTTCCCTCAATCTGTATTTGAGGACGACATGCCAGTTCTTGAGTGAAAATGAGCTCTAATGGGCAGAAATAGGAGGGTAGAGCAATACAGGAAAACTGCAGCCATTGTATACTCAAGTTTTCTGCTGAATGAGTTTTCCCAGCTTGAAGTCAATTTCCATCTGAAAAAAAACCAAAATAATCTTCATCTATTACCTACTTGTAGAACATGGGAGCTTCTGTTTCTGATTTTACACATGGTCTGCAAATGCCAAGCCATCATACTGAAAGTCATCCAAGTTGAATGACCTTCATGGTTTTCTTTTGCAATGTGAAATTTAAAGAATGAGTAGAGATGCCGTCAGAGCTAAAGGCAGAATGTTCTGTGAATCCTCCCATGTGTGTAAAAGAAACTTCTTAGATAATAACATTCCTCTAGTGAATCCTAGACAGTCATTAAATATATAGATAGATATAACTATATAGATAGGTAAATATATAGATGTATATATAGAATCTTCTGTATGTGTATATATATAAAACATGTGAACATGTGTGTATATATGTGTGTATATACACATTTATGCTTATTTATTTATATACGTATGTATGTATGTATGTATGTATGTGTGCATACACATGTACATATATATATCAAATTAGAAAAATAAGGTTTTGGTTTTTTGGTGATTTTTTCGGTCTTTTTGTTGTTGTTTCTCTCCCATGATACAGCCACCATAGTGCAGTCAGTGAACAATTCATCACATATTTGAACTTTGTGCATTACAAGTCTGACATGGTTAAGGTATGGACCCCATCTCCCTCAATGTCACATCTTGCATGGGGTATGGAGATTCATTCTCTGAGTTGACTTCATTACTCCAACCTGATCTCTCACTAACAGGATTGCCATGACACTGTTACACTCAAATTATTTCAGGGTTCTAGGTGTAAGCCTATTGAGGGAAGAGTGTACAACTCACCAATCTAACCTGAGCTAATTACCAAATGTTTCTATTTATACAGTTTGTCTCCAGTAATGACGTTATTATATATTAAAAATAAAAATATATATGAGGCAAAAATGGCCTTATAAATACATATATTAAAGCAAATGAATAAATAGAAAATGATATCATAGTCTACAAATAATCCTGGGTCACACTCTCCCCTCAGTGCACTCAGTATTTATGGCAGAGAGTGGGCACACATAGGCACCTGTCATGGACACACAAAAGTAATAAAGGTCCATGTGTTTGGTCATACCTCTGGGCTATATAGGCTTTGCCAGTGGTACATTCAACAATATCTGCACCATAAGAAACTGTATCTCTGCCCACTGCTTATCTTTTGGTTTTCAATACTTTTCAACTTGGGCAAAATTATCTTCTCTTCTATACTCAAATATAGCATTTATAATCTCAATTTACAATCACTTCTAACTGTGGTTTATTTATTTTATTTTTTGCTTTTTGGAGGGGTAAGGGCAAGGCAATTGGGATTAAGTGACTTGCCCAAGGTCACATGGCTAGTAAGTGTTAAGTGTCTGAGGCCAGATTTGAACTCAGGTCCTCCTGGCTCCAGGGCAGGTTCTCTATTTGCTGTGCTACCTAGCTGCCCCATAAGGCAGTTTAAATGTGTTACCTTTTATTGTGGATATCATCTCGCTATAAAACAGAGAATTATAAAGCTCAGTAGACTAGTATATTTGATACATACAGATGAGGACAACCAATTATTCATTCACTCATATGTTATATTGACCAGTCAGAGCAAAACTCACAACAAACAGCCCAAACTGACCCTCTAGGCAAAGTAAACCAGCTTCACAGGCTCTTACAAAATAGTAAATCACTTGTAGTTTCTGTCTTTCTATCTTTTTTTTCCCCACTTTTTCCTCCAAAATCAGAGCTGTAAAAAGACAAGATAAACTTCAGAGAAGCTTCGTCTCTTGTAAGCTTTAGAAGACACTGAAGGACAATATCTGAAACTACAGTGTTTGTTCTACCCATTAGGAATCATTGTGTCAATAGATGCTTCTTCTTTCTTCTCCTATATTACTATATCCTCACCACTTCCAAACACTTAATTCAGAACTTCGTGCTTCTCAGCAACTCACTTTTCATTTAAAAAGTAACAACTCCTCAAATTTCCCATACAAAACTTACAAATATTTTAAATTATAACTTGGTTCCCATATACAAATATATGTATGTGTATATATATGTATGCATATATGTATATATATTTATTTATACACACACATATATGTTTTGGTGATAAAAAGTTTACTTTTTAGTTTAGGCATAGAAAGCAGTTATATGCAAATGATCCATGAAAACATAACGTCTTGCAGCTCTAAAATCTTTAAAACCCATTTTGTATCCTTCTGTTTCTTTGCATTCATATTTTAATAAATGAAAGCTCTTTCTCTGTCCCTTGAAACTACCAGGTTATCTGTATATATTGTCCTTGAGCTGCATACTATGGACTTCATAGGCATAGGCATGTATTGCAAAGTAACCTTATTTGCTGCAGCTTAATTTAATTTCATTTTGGATTGGTTCACAAATGACACAGTCTCAAGTTTGATATGTATATATAGTACTAGTATTTATTTTAATAATAATAATTAATAATGATAATAATAATAATAACTGTCTCAATCAGCAAGTCGCAATAGTTATGTCACAATCAGTAAATCTTGACAGTTATGTTAGAATCAGTAAGTCTCAATAGGCATGTCACAACCAGTAAGTCTCAATAGTTATCCCATATTACCCCAATTAATCAGCACTGATGGAGGAATTATCTACATGTGGATCATGAGCCTGGGGAGGCTCAGGCCAGCCTCCAGAGTCCCAGTGGAAGGGTCCCAGGTTATACATCCATACATTGGGGTGTCCTCCCAATGATGGATCAGTACTACCTGCCTTTGATGGTTCCTTCTAAGAAAGAAGGTTGTAAACTAAATGTGTGATTGATGGCAAAGGAGCTGTTCTCAAAACATCCTTGAGAGAATTTCTGTTTATGAATGTCTGATGCCAGGAGGGGTGGGCATTCCTCTCCTGTAGTAGACTTCACAATGGTCTGTCTAAGAATAAGATTAGAGTCACATTGCAGGCATATTGAGTGAGGTAAGAATATCTTAATGAATTCATGCATCACAAGACATCATCAAGTTATATTTCATTTCATTAACTTCTCATTGTTCCATTAATGAATAATAATATTTCACTAATTTTTTTGGTGTTCAGGGTGAACATACTTCCAGAAAAGGTGTTGTTAGTTAAAGCTTGTTCACACATATTTGTTACACAAGTGCCTCAGTACTACTAAGTTTAATCTTATTCCTCCTATGGAGGCTATATGTTTTTGTGGGAAGGAGTGAGCTAGATCTTTAAGAGAACATTTGTGCCAACTGTCTTTACTATGTTATCTGAGCAAATACCTTTGATAAAAAACTAATTGAGACTATTGAATGACCGTCGATTGGGGATTACTTCATTTGGCGCTTAGGACTTATAGTAGGAGATGCCTCATCTCTGAGAGTTATCTCTAGAACCTTGAGTAATAGCTGTAACTATTTGGGGACCCAACCTGCTAATTCCAGAAGAAGCTGGGAAATGCTGCTATTTCTTCTTCTTCTTCTTCTTCCCTTCCTCTTCTTCCTCCTCTTGCCTCTCTTCTTCCCCCATTTTTTTTCTTCTTCTTTCAGCACATGCCATCCCTCTGTCCACCTGGGGTGCCATATCCTTACACATAGGTGTTCTATGCATAAGAATATAATTTTTGGTAGTTTATATTTTGGGAGTTTGGGGTTAGATTTTTTAATGTAATTTTAATTTCTTTTTTAGAAAGCTAGGGCCATTTCCTTTTTGTTTTCTGCAGTTTTCATTTTATTTCTTGAAATATAGCTCTGAAAAAAAATAGGCTTTAAAAAAGTCCTTAGTATTTCCTTTTTTTCTTTAAAATTTTCTTTTCAAGTCAAATGCCAGAAAACAAACAGAGAATAAAAAAAGAAACAAAAACGCATCATAAGCTTAAATATTAAAACTTAAACACAAAGTTAGAAAGAAATAAAAGCATGTCATGTGCATAGTAGAACAAGAGGATTCAAAATATGTAGCAATAAATTTTCATTTCAAGAAAGCCTAGGTGATAAATAATACTCATTGTGTTGAGAATTGTCCATCTTTTCCGTGCTTCCTTGTGAATTTTCTTTTGTTTTCTCCTGTGACCTTTTTTTACTTTGTTCTCCCCCCCCCCAAATCCCCCAGAAGGCCACAATAAAGTTTAAATGTTTCTCTATAGCTTTAGATAAATACAGACATGTACAGACATATACTTTCCCAAGCCTATTCTAACTCCTGACATTTGCTTTTTTTTTTTACATATGATTACCATTGTATTTCAAATGGATCTACTTGACTATTCCTATACACTCTATCTTTCATTGAATGAACAATAATAGCCTTCAGCTATTATTTGTACATATTAATAATGTGGTTTGGCATTGCTGGAAACCCCAAAGTGTCATGGCACAGGGTGGCATCTGCCTGGAAAGAATTCACCTACTCAAACCTCCTTTCATTCAAATGAAAAGGTTTATTGTAATGCCAATAGACATGGGCAAAGTTCCTAATGAATCTGCAACTTGAAAGGTGGTAAGATTGAAACTTATATTAAAAAAAACAGGGAAAAGATTTGAATGGGGCTAAGGAATGGTAAATAGTCTACTATTAAGTAGGTTAATTAGGTGATATAGATGGAATTAAGGAGTGGTTATTATTTGCTGATAGTCTGGGATGGGCCAAGATCTACAGTGAAAAGAACTCAAGTAAGATAATTAAGTGATCTATGTGGCCTAGGATGGGGCAGTTGCCTTAGGTCGAGGTGCTAGTGATCTGGGCTGCTGAAATGCATAGAAAAATCCAGAGACTGGGTTTCTTTCAAGAACATGATCTTTTCCTTTTTGGGGTCCAGGTATCATCACCCCAACAGTAAGGGATGAGGTTCAAGCGCACCCTAAAAACTTGTGGTGCAAGGTTGTCTCAAAAGAATTCACTCAGGTTGTCTCCAAATCAAGTATAGACATTTGTTGGGGTAACACACAACACAACAAACCAAGCAGGCTCCTCCACCCCTTAAAGGAAAGGCAGTTTAAGGGAGACCTCAAGCTTAAAGGGGAGATGGCAGCCCCATAGGGAGAGAGGCAGCCCCCTGTGGGAGATGGTTGTGAAGAGATATAAGGTTAAGGTTAGGGTGCTTGAGACCCCAAAATATCAACACACCAGGTCAGCCAGAATACAAAGTACACTATTTCTCAGATCTCTAAGGCTAACACAGACTAATCTATTAGAAAATCTCTTCATCCCCTCTCCTGAAACACAATACATTTTGCTTCCCAATCCAATGACTGTCTATGAATCCAATGTGGCTGTATATTTTCTATATATAATAAGTACCTAGGAGACACAGCTCATACTGAGAAGCCTACTTGTCCCATGAAGACACGTTTATCTATGTGACAGTAGAGCCTTACAATTAGGATTATGGTTTACATAAAGAATCAAGCTTTTGTGGACATATATTCTAAGTTAAAGTGAAGTGTTGTTATTTTCCAGTCAACCATATGATAGTCCTATTTCCTTTTGTTATCAGATATTTTATGGATAAAATCCCTTATGATATTAACCAAATACACTACAGCATTATAAATAACTTTAGGCTATTTACGAGCACTATGGGTTTCTTTGCTGACCTTTTGGCTCCCTCAACCATAACATCCAAAGAATCAAAGTTTCCAGTCTACACAATGTATAATTTCTTACATTTCATTTTTTTTTCCAGAGTACACATTGGTACACAGGATACACAGGCTACATATTTTACACTCTTTTGGATATTTTGGAGAAGATTTTGTAGCATTCTGTAGTTTGATGTAACTATTGCCAATGACAGCTTAGGAAAGAAGGCATTGGAGAACTTCAATATCATTCTTTTGTTTGGACTTTATGTAGGGCATCATCTCTTTCACCAGCAAACATCAGCAGAGAATGTGCTATCAGTGCTTAATGTATTGTTGAAAAAAAAATTATCTGCCTCTTCCCCCGTGATATGTTATAGATTAAAAAAAAACAGTAAGAGAGGTTCAGTGACTTGTTGAAGATCATAGAGCTATTTGATGGAAGACACAGGTGTGAAAGTCAAGGACTCTGACTCCACTTTCTTTTCTCTGCTGTGTGTGTGTGTGTGTGTGTGTGTGTGTGTGTGTGTGTGTGTGTGTTTTATTAAACTGACAAGCACTTTTTCTACAGCTGAATTTGTGGAATATTACATGGTGACAGTAGGATTTTCTAGACCTTTTTTTTTCTTTTTAACCTTATGAAAAATGAATTTAGTCCTAAAAATATAGAAAGAAAGAAATTTAAATCCACAAAAAACTGCATATCATGAAAAAGCCCCTAAAACACTACATCTGGTTATATAAAAGTTAGGCCCTATTTTACTATAAAAGTAAGAATGGAGCAACTTTTGTGGATGATGTGGTTTCTTCTTGTTAGACTAACTATCTGTCCAGTTAGCTTAAAGACCAAGGAGATGAGACAACACCTAATAAAGAGTGCATAACCTAACATCTCTTGTAAGCTTTAGGAGACACTGAAGAGCAATATTGTTGTTGCTTTAATTTAGACCTGTATAGAAAATATGAACTAGACACAATGATAAGTATCAAGTGGATGGGGAACTTGGAAAACATTCTGGAATATGAGATTTATTTGTATATCTAAAAAGAAATCAATTTTAATTCCTTTTCAAAAATGCTTATGTAACTCAAAAAGTTGGATTTCCTTTGCGTGAGCTACAAAATTAAGGAAATTTTATTGGAGCATTTTTCCTAAGGTATGTGAAAATGATGTGTTTAGGAGTGCTGGGAAGCCTGAAATGTAAGGCTGTGCCTGGAAAGAATTCAATTACTCAAGCCTTCTTTCAGTCAGAGTATCGAGGTTAATTGCAACATCAATATGTCATGCAAGATTCCTAGTAAATTTGTGATATTATAACACTAGTATGGCAGGAAAGATTAATAGGAAATCTGCCAATTTGATGAAGACGGAACTGATACTTAAAAAAAGGGAAGGGAAGGATTCGTGAAAAGATCTTGAAGGGATTACAGAGTGGGAAATGGTCAGGGGTGGACCAGGTACAATAGTGAAAGGATCTAGATGGGAATATGGGGCATCAAACAAGCTAATTAATTTTTCAAGGTAGGCTGTGATGGGCCGATTTCCTTGGGGAGAGACACCAATGATCTGGGCTGCTAAAATGGATGGGAAAATTCAAGGACTGGGTTGCTTTCAAAGACATGGTCTTTTCCCTTTAGGGATCCAGGTCCCATCACCCCATAATTTGCTGCATTCACTGGAAATTAAACACAGGCTGCAGCAGTGAAACTGTCAAATCATAGCCACTAGACAGATAGATAGATAAGCACATAAGTAGAGAGAGAAATGATAAGATAAAAAGGGGGGAGAGAGACAGAGATGAAGAGAGGAGAAGAGAAGAGAAGAGAAGAGAAGAGAAGAAAGGAAATATATACATATATTATATGTATATATTATATAAAATATATACATATGCATATTAAACTTTTATGCTGTTTTGTTATTTTATTATAAATGTGACTTCTTTGCATTTTACTTTTTCTTCTTCTAATTTAATTTTATCCAATCACCTTGATCCTAGATAATCTGCTCCTATGCACAGTTGTTTTCTGTGTTCAATTTTCAAGTAGTATGGCATTTTACTCACTTAAATTCTTTCTATGACATACTTATTGACAATATACTATAGGTTTGGGATTCCTGGGAAAAGCACATCAAAAGATGGGTTTTTACGTTAAAACAACTACCCTCCGACTTCCATTCCATCAATTTTTTTCTCTTCTAAAATCTTACTACAATTGCAACTCACCCACCATCTATATTCTATCACATGCCTAGTATGAGAATTTTATAGAACTGTTAACTTTTCAGAGCTACAATGAACCTTACAGATGACTCTGCTCAGAGTATGAAGGCATTCTCATTCATTATTTAGACATATAAATGGTAGCTTTCTTCTCCCCTTTAACATTTTCAGTTTCTTTAAGAAATGCATGACAGTCATAGATTCACCATCCATCCCTCTTCAGGCATTTCAAGAAAAGTAATTCACCTTTTTCTTTCTTTCTTTTTAAAAAATTATTCTCTCCTACTTCCATCAATAAATCACACTTTGTATATATCATGTCTTGACCTATACACTACTTTAGGACGTGAAATATTTACTATTTACCTTAACTTTTGGTTTGATCACTTTATTCTTTTGATTTTGGTGCCTGTGGCTCCATTATTTTTAAACTCTCATCTTCCTTCAGTAAGCTTTCAAATTCTCCGCAGAATTCATGCTAGTACACTATTTTAGCCAGGCTTATCTCACCACCATTATTCATTTATATTGATTACTGAGTTAAAAAAATCAAAACTGCATTTAATATTTCCTGTTTGATCTCATGTGGACTTTTTTTCAGTTTTAAGTTTAGACCAACAAAATAGTACACATAACCTAAAATAAAATGTTAAGTAGATAAAAGAAGGATATCAATAATCCCACCAATTATGTCCTCAAACATTAGTTGTATTTATCTAGCTGTCACTTACTTTTAAAGGAGGAGTGCTGGTAAGCATCTTGGGATTCGTTGCAAATTTGACCACCAAGAGTTAAAAATATTAACCACAGACTATCAGAGTCAATGGCAACCACAAAGATCATTTATCCCAATCTGTACAAGAACAAGAAGCACTTTTACCTCATCCCCAATATTTAGATTACAGAAGAACTAAGTGTTGAAGGGGGTACCTCATTCCCCTTTGGGATGGTTCTAATTGTTAGGAAAATTCCACACAAATCGAGTGAATCTGCCACTCCTCCGTAACCAGGAACTGACTTAAACATGTTATTGCTGGAAAGAGACGATAAGGAAACTTCCCCTATATGGATGATGTGGAGAAAAGGTGAGCCCTTGAATGGGAAGCCATTTTGAATCTCTGTTCCTATACAACACCACAGATATAACAGAATGAACTTCTAACTCATATAGGGCCTTTCTACACAGCGTTGTCAGCTCACCATCATAATGGAAGATCAAAAGAATAGTTACATTTATGTATCTTCCTAAAATACTGAAAACATTCTTACATGAGAATTGAACAGAATTCTGAGTCTTAGTCTAAGGTTCACCCTGTACTTGTAGTTCTGCCTTCTGGAGCCAAGGAGAACAAATCTAATCCCTCAAGTACCAGAAAACTCTGTAAGCCCCACATCCATCCCCTCAAGTCTTCTCTTCTTCAGGACAAATATCCCTCTGCCTTTCAAACAATACTTGCAAGATGTAATTTCTAGTCTTTTTACTATCCTTTTGATGTTCTTCAGGTTATTAATATCTTTTCTGATGTAAGCTATATATAATTTGGACCTCCTCATCTGACATGATAGACCAGTTAAGTTTTGGAAAAAAATCAGGGAACTTAGCCCTGGTCTCTCAGGAAAAAGGCTCAGGTACTACCTAGAGAAACTTTGATAATCTCAGTATCTCGCTCACTCTGATCTCTCAAAAAGGATTTATTACTAACAAGATATCATATAGTAGACACATTTTTATAATGCTGAATGCCAATGCCCAGGAAAGCTGTACATTACTCAAAATAATATGACTAGAATGTTGCTGATCCTGGCTATGAACTCACCTTTATATAGGTGGCCTCAGGTCTCTTAGTGTTTTCATCCTGGAATATGATGTTATTCTTTGTTTTCCTATGGGATAGGAATTGTCCAGTTGTCCATTTTGATGTTTATAATTGCACAAAATGGGATGCTAATAGCAAAATAACTTTTAACAGATGCCATTTTCCAGCAGCGTTTGACTTAGGATACATATTTCAGAATGATGGATTTAAGAGCTAAAGAGAAGTGTGTTTACTTTTAATGGTACGATTTGGAAATAATCACCTCTAGAGAAGAGGCAGATTGAAGTAGCAATAAAAGCCTACAACTGACAATACTAAAGGCCAGTACTATTTTAAGGAAGACCTCTGGAGTTATTGTGGCCTACAAAGAAAAGAAGGATCATTCCATAGCTCCAAAGTGAGCATCTTGCCCTAGAATAGAAGCCACAGGAACATGACATACTGTTTCCAAAAAGATGCTTACATGACAGAATACCATGTAATAATATACAAAAGGACAGAGAACTAAATGATGAATATTAAGTGACAGTCAAAAAAGAAAATGTGGCAATTTTTTGTAAATATCAGAAAAAAATTCCAGTTAAGAATAGCTTGTGTTTACATCATATTTAAGGTTTGCAAAACACGCTCTTCACAATTCATTTTGCAAATGGGGAAAGTATAAGCCAGAGGGTCTATGGCCTGTCTAAGATTCCCCAAATAGTAAGTGGCAGAGTTGGTATTTGAACTGAGATTGTAAAAATATGATAGGCAATGAAAATGTGAATGCTATCTACATATGTTTACTGTAAACAATATTTGAATACTGGTAGGAAAGTGATTAAAATGCTTCTATCCTCTCCACTGTCTATTTGTAAAATTAATAGTTTGCTCTCATTCTAACTATCAATAGCTTGCTCTCCCTCATCATAGAATTTGTTCCCATCAAGCTAAATGTACCTATATCATACATGCTTAGTCTAAATCACAATGTTTGGTTGAAGATCAAATGTTTGTTCTCTTGCTTCTTTAAATGAATGTGATTCCATTAGTGTAGTAGAAGGTACCCTTCTTCTGGTGGTGACCAACAATCCCTCCATATTGACTCATGAGATATGTTTTTCTGTAGATTTCTTTT